>SJYX01008348.1:43733-104215 GCA_006410675.1 Oreotragus oreotragus
GCAGTAGTAGATATAATGGTCATCTGAGTTAAATTCACCCATTCCAGTCCATTTTAGTTCGCTGATTCCTAGAATGTCGACGTTCACCCTTGCCATCTCTTGTTTGACCACTTCCAATTTGCCTTGATTCATGGACCTGACATTCCAGGTTCCTATGCAATATTGTTCTTTACAGCATCGGATCTTGCTTCTATCACCAGTCACATGCACAACTGGGTATTGTTTTTGCTTTGGCTCCATCCCTTCATTCTTTCTGGAGTTATTTCTCCACTGATCTCCAGTAGCATATTGGGCACCTAACGACCTGGGGAGATTCTCTTTCGATATCCTATCATTTTGCCTTTTCATACTGTTCATGGGGTTCTCAAGGCAAGAATACTGAAGTGGCTTGCCATTCCCTTCTCCAGTGGACCACGTTCTGTCAGACCTCTCCACCATGACCCGCCCACCTTGGGTTGCCCTGCAGGCATGGCTTGGTTTCATTGAGTTAGACAAGGCCCTGGTCCTAGTGTGATTAGACTGACTAGTTTTCTGTGAGTATGGTTTCAGTGTGTCTGCCCTCTGATGCCCTCTTGCATCACCTGCCATCTTACTTGGGTTTCTCTTACCTTGGGCATGGGTTGTCTCTTCACGGCTGCTCCTTACCTTGGACGAGGGGTAGCTCCTTACATTGGATGAGGGGTATCTCCTTACCGCCGCAGTTCCTGACCTTCAACGTGGGGCAGCTCCTCTAGGCCCTCCTGCACCTGCGCAGCCCCTGCTCCTTGGGTTGTGCCTCCTGGCCGCCGGCCGTGGCCTCGGGCATGGGTGGCTTCTCCCAGCTGCCGCCCCTGGCCTCAGGCCCAGGGTGGCTCCTCCGGGTCACCACCCCTGGCCTTGGGCACGAGGTGGTTTCTCCCGGCCGCCCCTGGCCTCGGACGTGGGGTGTCTCTTCCTGGCCGCCCCTGAGCTTGGACACGGGGTAGCACCTCCCGGCCACCGCCCTGACCTCAGACACAGGGTAGCTCCTCTTGGCTGTTCCTGCGCCGTTGCAGCCTGGCACTCTAGGTTACTGCCCCTGACCTCGGACGTGGGGTAGCTCCTCTTGCCCGCGCTCAGTGCGCCGGCCCGGCTCTTGCAAGCGATGTAGGTGTCCTGAAAAGCAGGATAGGTGTTTCTTAAAAACTAAACATGTAGCTATTACATCACCCAACAAGTACACTTAGGGCCACTATCAAAAGGAAATGAAAGCTTGTAATTGTATGTTTATAGTAGCTTTATTAACTGTAGCCCCAAACTGGACCGGCCGCCGCCCTGACCTCAGACGCGGGGTGTCTCCTCCCGGCTGCCACTGACCTCGGATGAGGGGCAACTCCTCCCGGCCGCCACTGACCTCAGACACAGGGTATCTCCTCTCGGCCGTTCCTGCGCCGTCGATATAATTCAGTATTTTTCTTTCTTTGTCTGACTTATTTCCCCAAATATAATACCCTCCAAGTCCATCCATGTTGTTGCAAATGGTGGAATTGCATTCTTTTATGGCTGAATAATATTCCATTGTATATATATACCATATCTTCTTTATCTATTTATCTGTTGATGTAAGTCATATTTTTATGAACTTTGGGGTGCACCAGACCTAATTTGTAGTGGCTAGATAATGTCCTAGCATAAATAAATAAATACTATTATTTAATTTGTTCAGCCTTTACTTGACTTTTAGCTTATTTTTATATATCATATTATATGTATATCACCATTTAAATGTCAAATAATTATTTATATCAGATGTGTGTGTGTGTGTGTGTACACACACACATCTCATATGCTTAAACATAAATCTCTAAATCTTTGAACCTTTTAGATCTTCAAATATTTTTCTTTGATTCCCAGAAGTCAAGTTCCAGGTAGAACACTATAAAATTGGCGAGGCTTCTGATATGCAGTACAAAAAGGTAGAAACCATCCCTTCTGAAATTTCTGCTTGGTTTCAGGAACTGTCTTCTCACTGTTGGGCATCTCTTATTCTTTTATTCCCAAGAGAGGACCAGGGAGGGTGAATCCAAGGAAAGAAAAGACCAGGTGAAGATATGCGAGAACGTATGTAGAAAAAACTATAGAGTTTTGGAACTCTGTTCTAAAGTATTATAGCAGGAAAAACGCCTTAGCTTATTTTATGAATATTTGAATGGCTTGGAAGAGAGTTTTCTTGCCCAACTTGATATGAGGAAGGAAGAAAAGGGAACTAACAACAGTCACGTGGGTAGATGCCTTCCATCCGTTACCTCATTTCATCCTTACGAGGATCCTGATTATTATTCCAATTTCATGGATTAAGAAACTGGGCTCTGGGGGCTTCCCTGGTGGCTCATTGGTAAAGAATCTGCCTGACAATGCAGGAGACACTCCCTGCCAATGCAGTTCAATCCTTGGTCCAGGAAGATCCCACATGCTGTGGAGCAACTAAGCCCGAGCACCACAACTACTGAGCTCTGGAGCCAACACTACTGAGCCCACATCCCGCGACAACTGAAGGCTGCACGCCCCGGAACCCAAGAGAGGCCCCTGCTGTGAGAAAGAAGCCTGCACACCACAAGCAGAGATTAACCCCTGCTTGCTGCAACTAGAGAAAAGCCCTGCAGCAGCAAAGACCCAGCACAACAGCGACAAAAAAAGGAGCTGGGCTCTGGGAGATTAGATAACCGGTGGGAATCAGACAGCTGGCAAGGGGCAGCCTGGATATGAGCCCAGGGCTGTCCAGCTCCAGAGCCAGGCAACCGAACTGCCCACCTGGCCCATCGTAGCAACGTCGGGAGAGCCCATGGCTTTGGCCCTCCCCTCCTCTCCCTTCTTCCCTGTTCCAATTCACTCTTTCTCCCTCTGAATAGAAGGGACTGAGATGAAGCCTTAAGGAACCCTTTCCAACTGTCACAGATATAGGACACCATCACCCAGAAGTTACTGAACCTCTTTCCCTGCAAAATCTCTGCATCCTGGTGAAAGCCTCCTACCCACAGCCTGGCCTGGACAACCTCTGGAGGACCCTGCCAGGCAGGGAATTTCAGGAGTTGCTGGGGAGCCCTCTGTGGCTCTTTTGACCTGCATTCTTCCAGCATATGTTGTCTGGGAGCAAAGACAGGAGGGAGGCCGCCGCTGGCAGGGAAGCCGTGGGGAGTCGGGCAGATCAAGGAGTATTAATAATGTGGCCACCAGCTGCTAGGCCTGCCCACAGGGTCTGTCGCAGGGGAGGGGCGCAGAGGGTAGCTGAGGGTAGAGGAGTGTGCGGGGCACCTGAACCCTGTGTTTAAACCCAGGCATGTGCAGAAGGATTGCCCCTTAACCAGAGTTTTTGTCCAAACCCTTACTCTCCCCGCCAGCAAATTGCATCTCTTACCCCTTCAGATTTCCTTTGCAAGATTTGTCCTCCAGGGAGCCACCCCAGATGGACCCCATGTGGCTCTGTTTAGATGCCTCATTCCATTTGGGTAATTTCATCTGGAGAAGGACGTTCGAACTATTTAAAAACAGTAAGAATGAGTTCAGGCAGTAAAGAATCTGCCTACTATGCAAGACTGCCTGCAATGCAGGAGACCCGAGTTCAATCCCTGGGTATGGAAGATCCTCTGGAGAAGGAAATGGCTACCTGCTCCAGTATTCTTGCCTGGAAAATTCCATGGACAGAGGACCCTGGAGGGCTACAGTCCATGGGGTTGCAAGACTTAGTGACTAAACCACCACCAAGAATGGGTTTAGTCCTAGACCAGTTTAGCGACTGGTCCTGTGACCAGTTTAGTCACAGATGGCCAGCTCCAAAGGCAGGAGTCCATGCTCTGAGGACCTCTGGTGGGGCAAACATAAGGTCTTTTGTTACTGGACCTGAGGGAGGTATGAAGTTGTTGGGAGAGAGACTACTGTGGCCTGAGACACTAGTGGGCCTCAGGGCATTGGCTGTTTACCAAGTGGTACATGACGTTTTCGATATTTTGAGAACTGGTATGGCTGTACCTGTGTGTACAGGTATGGCTTAGATGGGAGACAATGAAACCCTGCCCATGGTTCCTTAGGGTCATTGCAAATGAGTCTTTCCTGACCCCTCTTCCCCGTAGGTTCCTCCTCCTGTGCATCTTCACCCAGAGCCCAACAATGGTTTCTGGAGTCATGATCCTGCAGTTGCAACATTCCAGCTCATCAGAGATGAGCATAACGTGGACCAAAGCTCCAAAAGTGAGGATTCCTCCGCCTCAGTCTCCTCCATGGTGTCTGCACTCCCAGGTGCCTCCCTCGTGGCAAGCACCCAACCAAGGTGCTTGGGAAAACATTTGGTTTGGGGTGAGTTAAATAAGTTTTAAATTCCCATCTGGGGCTCTAAATCAAGACCCACAGTCCTCAGGGACAATGTGACTGACCAGCTGGCTCTCCCCCACAGCAGATTCAGCTGGTCCTCTCTTTCTAGGTGGCAGGCACTGACCTGAAATTCCAGAAGCCAGGCTTTCGGTCCTGGCTCCAGCATCACCAGCTCAGCTCCATGGCCCCTGAGTGAGAATTTCCTGTCTCTGGGCTTCATTTCCCTCCTCCTCAAAACAGATCTGGAAAAGCTGATCTCCAAGCCTGTACAATCCACAGGAATATGACTCCATGTTTCCCTTTTGTTTGCTGTAGCAATGGAGCATCCATTATGGTTAAGGAAGCAGGCTGGGGAAGCAGATGGTCTGGGTTCAGTGCTGGTTCACTCGCTTTTATACCATAAGCCTTGGGAAAATAGGAGGGTACTTGGGTGGGTGGAATAACACCATAAAGTTTTTAGAATACTTGGTTCTTAGTAAACTCTCAATAAACATTGTCCATTTTTGCTGCCTCTAGTTAAATGTAGGTTTCATCACGGCTGGGTCTCGCCTCTCCTTTATTAACTGATACCCAAAGTGCCATATTCTAAGCAGAAATTGATTAACTCTATGAGCAGTTATACAGGATGTCTGTCCTGAATCGAAGGAGCAAAACTAACCTGTACTGTGGTTTTACTCTGGGCCAGACCCTGTACCAGACTCTTAATAAAATAAACCCTTTCCCATTCTGTCTTCTCAACAGTGGCAAGAGCTAAGGATTGTTTCCCCCCATCCCATTTTATTTCTAAGGAAATGGAGACTCAAAAAGATAAAAGCTACAGCTGCTACTGCTGCTGCTGCTAAGTCGCTTCAGTCGTGTCCGACTCTGTGTGACCCCATAGACGGCAGCCCACCAGGCTCCCCCGTCCCTGGGATTCTCCAAGCAAGAATACTGGAGTGGGTTGCCATTTCCTTCTCCAATGCATGAAAGAGAAAAGTGAAAGTGAAGTCGCTCAGTCTGTCCGACTCTTCGCGACCCCATGGACTGCAGCCCACCAGGCTCCTCCGTCCATTGGATTTTCCAGGCAAGAGTACTGGGGTGGGGTGCCACTAATAGCAATTATAGATTCACACCCAGTTCTTGAGGGGCTCCAAGCCCATATCAGGGGGAACAGAAGGAACTCCTCTGGAAAGACAGTTCCGCATCAGCCCAAGCTCTTCTGAGGCAGAAAGCTGAACACCTGCCTATAGAGAAGAAAGCTGTCTTGTTAGGAGTGGGGGGTGGGGAGGTGAGCATTTCCCCTAAAGCCAACTCTCTCCCCGCGAGCCAGGCTGAAAGATCAAAACTGCCAAGGAAGATGAAAGAATCTAGCTGAAGTCCTCCACCCTGAGAAGAGCAGGAAAGAGACAGAGAGAGAAAGGAAAGAAAGAAAAGAACAGAGAGAGGTGGGAGGGAACAATCAGAACAATCCTCGACAAATATTTTCTGTTAATAAATTCCATTTTGCCTCTAAAATGTTTGCCAACTATCTAAGCAGGAAAAATTTTTCACATACCAGGGCAAACCGTCGCCGAAGCGCCTCTCCAGTTGGCCTGCCCGCAGCCCCTGTTTCCATAACCTCCCAGGAGGCAGCCTCTCACGGACTCCATGAAGATTTAGGTGTTTGCTCGTCTCAGCTTGGAGAGATGGTACTGGGGAGCCCAGCAGGTCTTCATGTGTCCCCAGCTGTCCTCTCCTCTCCCTTCCTCCCCTCTTTTCCTCTGTCTTCGGCCCTCTTCTTCTCTTATCTTCTCCCATCTCTTCCCTTCCCTTCCTCTCTCTCACTCTCTGAACCAGTGTGGAAAGCTTCCGCCTCCTGCTTCCCTTCCAGGCTCGTCCACCTTCTCCAGGCAGAACCATCTCTCTCCTGCCCCTTCTTCCCCTGGTCCTTCTTCTTCTTCTTCCTCCTCCTCCCAAGCTTGGTTTTATTGGGTTTGGAGGGAGAAGATTCTCAAACCCTTAGTCATCTTCTGACACCTTCAATGTTCTGCCTTCATCCTTTCATAGGATTCAACAAATTTTACTGCGGGCCTACTGATGACTTCTGTTTTTGAAAAATGCATCAGGCCTCAGCATGAGGTTTGGAGAAAATTCTAGCTAGCACTATGGACTTGTTAATTTTCTTTTACAGTAAGTCCCCTACATACAAATGAGTTCCATTCTGAGAATGTGCTGATAAGTCCAATAATATTAGCCTAGGTATCCAACTAACAGAGTTGGTGATACAGTACTGTACTGTGATAGGTTTATAATAGTTTTCACTCAAATGATACATAAAAAACAAACACACAAAATAGGAAACATTTTTTAATCATACAGTCCAGTACCTTGAAGAGTACAGTAGTACAATACAACAGCTGCCACACACGGGCTGGCATCAAGTGAACAGGCAACATGAGTTACTGACTGGAGGAGGGAGAAGAGTGGGGAGGTGGTAGAGCTGAAGGATCGTCAGCAACAGAAGATGGAGGGCAGGATGCAGTTTCACTCATACCCGATTACATTGATGCCATGGGCTCTGGTTCCCTGCTGGGTTCAAGTCTACCTGCTGTTTTGCTTCTGGACATGCTGGGCTTGAAATAAAGATGCCATACTATTGTAGTTTATACAGTACTATACAGCGAAGTACACAAAGGCACAACCACGTGTAGAGAGTGCATGCACGTGACAATGTATGTCAGACACGTGGACTAACTTACATGATTGGAAATGTGAATGCACGTATGCATCTTTGAAAGTTTACAGCTTGTAGGCTCATATGTAGGGGACTTACTGGATTGAATTTGCTTAGGGATGAGATTTCTTGAAGATCCTATGGGTAGATTTGTGCCAACACATACCGCTCAGATCAGACACGTGGACTAACTTACATGATTGGAAATGTGAATGCACGTATGCATCTTTGAAAGTTTACAGCTTGTAGGCTCATATGTAGGGGACTTACTGGATTGAATTTGCTTAGGGATGAGATTTCTTGAAGATCCTATGGGTAGATTTGTGCCAACACATACCGCTCAGGGGCTCCTGAAACCATCTGGGGAATATCTGAATGAAAACAGAAGGCATTTGTCAACATCAGTCTGCCAAAGCTGGGGAGCAAATGTGGATCTAGTGAAAACTAAAATGAGGCCAGAGAGTTGGTTATCTTTTCCCCTGATGGACCATCTTTCTATCTTCATCTCAACTTTTCCCTTCCAGAAAATAGAGAGTCTGGCGTCCACAATATTGTCCTCACTCCAGCCAGCGAGGAGAGCGGCATCTAACCAGCTCCTTGTCTCAGGAGAAAATATGTTCACTCTCCTTCAGTCTGACCTTGGTGTTGAGTTTCTCTTATTTTTCCCTCTAGTGTACTTTGGAGACTTTTTTAGGGAGCCTGGTGGCTTCTTACTTGATTAGGTCATAAAAATCAGGGCCTTTGGGTAAGCAGGACCTTTCTGAGGCCACCGTACCTAAGGACTAGCCTCTATTTAGAATAACTCTTCCTTCCTCTAGCAACTATTTGCTGATACTACATTCTAAGACACAGTGATAAATAAGACAGATTCTTGTCTTATCTAAATTTATGGTCTGGTGGAAGAGATAATACAAGACATCAGTATGGCTCAGTTAGTGTAATGGCACCCCACCCCAGTACTCTTGCCTGGAGAATCCAATGGACGGAGGAGCCTGGCGGGCTGCAGTCCATGGGGTCGCTAACAGTCGGACAGACTGAGCGACTTCACTTTCACTTTTCACTTTCATGCATTGGAGAAGGAAATGGCAACCCACTCCAGTATTCTTGCCTGGAGAATCCCAGGGATGGGGGAGCCTGGTGGGCTGCCGTCTATGGGGTCACACAGAGTCGGACACNCCTGGTGGGCTGCAGTCCATGGGGTCGCTAACAGTCGGACAGACTGAGCGACTTCACTTTCACTTTTCACTTTCATGCATTGGAGAAGGAAATGGCAACCCACTCCAGTATTCTTGCCTGGAGAATCCCAGGGATGGGGGAGCCTGGTGGGCTGCCGTCTATGGGGTCACACAGAGTCGGACACGACTGAAGTGACTTAGCAGCAGCAGCAGCAGCAAGTATAGCAAGAGCCATCTTTAATCTTTCTGATACCATGTTTTGCCCCCTGCAATGAAAAGATTCATTTTAGGGACTTCCTTGGTGATCCAGTAGCTAAGACTCCACACTCCCAATGCAGGGGACCCAGGTTTGACCCCTGGTCAGGGAAATAGATATTGCATGCTACAACTAAGAATTCATGTCTGCAACTAAGACCCAGTGCAGCCAAATTAATAAATAATTATAAAAGCTTCATTTTAACATCAGACTTTTGACCCTGGAATTCTACTGCTAGAATTTGTTCTTATTTATGTGTGAGGTACCACTTGCATATGATTATTTGTTATGGAATTGTTTATAATAGCAAATAATTAGAAATATCCCCGAAGTCCATCAGGAGAGTGTTGGTTAAATATGCTATGACATATCCATAGAAAGGAATTTTATCCAGCAATTAAAAAAAAAAGCCCACCTCCAACCAAACCAAACAAACAAAAACAACAGAAAAGGCAATGAGAAAGCTCTTTTTTATACAGATATTAACTAATCTCCAAGAGACAACGTTAAGAGAAAATGCAAGGTAAACAGCAGGAAGCTTAGTGAGTTATCATTTTTAGTGAGTTATCATAAAGAAAGGAAGTTTCTTGAGTTATTATAGAAGTTTAGTTATCTTCATAGAAGTTTAGATAACTTCCTTGAGTTATCAAAGGAAGTTTCGTGAGTGATCATGCTGCTGCTAAGTCACTTCAGTCATGTCCGACTCTGTGTGACCCCATAGACGGCAGCCCACCAGGCTCCCCCATCCCTGGGATTCTCCAGGCAAGAATACTGGAGTGGGTTGCCATTTCCTTCTCCAATGAATGAAAGAGAAAAGTGAAAGTGAAGTCGCTCAGTCTGTCCGACTGTTAGCGACCCCATGGACTGCAGCCCACCAGGCTACTCCGTCCATTGGATTTTCCAGGCAAGAGTACTGGGGTGGGGTGCCATTGCCTTCCCCGGTGAGTGATCATAAAGGAAGGGAAAACAGACTGTGAGTACATATGTGTGTGTGTTTTGGCTGTCTGTGTTCAGAATATTTCTGGAAGGCTATAAGAGAGGGGAGCTATTTGGCTGTGGGATAGAACTTTAAGGAGACTTTTCACTGTATCCCCGTTGGTACTTCTAGACCTTAAAACCTGTGGATACCGTGTGTCTACGATTTCAAGCTTACTTTTAAAAAGAACAGTAAGGGGAGGTGGGCAAACAGAAGCACTGTGTGTGCTCAGCCACCCAATCGTGTCTGACTCTTGGCGACCCCGTGGACTGCAGCCCGCCAGGCTCCTCTGTCCATGGGATTTTCCAGGCAAGAGTACTGGGTGGGGCTGGGGTTTGCCATTTCCTTCTCCAGGGTATCTTCCTGGCCCAAGGATCGATTCTCCCCTGTTTGCTGCATTGGTAGGTGAATTCGTTACCTCTTGGTCACCGAAGCATGGATGCCTTTTTAAGGCAGGCATGGTGCTGTATGCATTATTGGCATGAGGAGACAGATGCAGGTTTAATGTTGCCAGATCTTCCCATTTTTCATTGTTCTGCACTTTTTTAGTAAACTGTATTTCAGTACATGTGTTTAGATCTGCCCCATTGTTTTTAATGGCTTCACTGTAAATATTTCATAATGCGGTCCTTGCCAATAATCATATCTGATGACTCTAACAGCGAAATTGATTACATCATTTGGTTAGAGTTATGGTGTGGCAGTAGACATATTATTGTTCCAGTGGGAGCGCTCTTGGCATGATGAGCATCCCTAGATCCTTCAGCCTCACAAAGGATTGTGTAACTCCCCTTGGTGGCTGGTCACAGATAGAACAGACAGCTCTTCCTCCTTCCATCTCATCTGAATCTCTTCTGTAAACATGGTAAGGTGTTTACATCTTGTAAACACTGTAAGGATGTTTATAAAATACTAGTTGGCAGACTTTCCTGATATAACATATTGGATGGAACAGTTAGTCCTGGTTCTACCTGATGGTGTGATTTTAGGGGAAAAAAAAACCTCTTAGTTTTCCAGGATCATACTGTTTCTTTCCTCATAATGGCATCCAGAGCTGCTCTTAAATCCCTCTCAGGACTATCGCAATGGGAGACCCCACAGGTGAGAGCCATTTGGGTACCTAGAGAAAGACACTACAGGAAATCAAGAAGTTGTTTTCATAGTTCAGTTCAGTTCTGTCACTCACTCGTGTCCGACTCTTTGCGACCCCATGAACTGCAGCACACCAGGCCTCCCTGTCCATCATCAACTCCCGGAGTCCACCCAAACCCATGTCCCTTGAGTCGGTGATGCCATCCAACCATCTCATCCTCTGTCGTCCCCTTCTCCTCCTGCCCTCAATCTTTCCCAGCATCAGAGTCTTTTCCAATGAGTCAGCTCTTCGCATCAGGTGGCCAAAGGACTGGAATTTCAGCTTCAACATCGGTCCTTCCAATGAACGCCCAGGACTGATCTCCTTTAGGATGGACTGGTTGGATCTCCTTGCAGTCCAAGGGACTCAACAGTCTTCTCCAACACCACAGTTCAAAAGCATCAATTCTTCGGCACTCAGCTTTCTTTATAGTCCGACTCTCACATCCATACACAACTACTGGAAAAACCATAGCCTTGACTAGACGGACCTTTGTTGGCAAAGTATTGTCTNTTGAGGGCAGGAGGAGAAGGGGACGACAGAGGATGAGATGGTTGGATGGCATCACCAACTCAAGGGACATGGGTTTGGGTGGACTCCAGGAGTTGGTGACGGACAGGGAGGCCTGGCGGTTCATGGGGTCACAAAGAGTCGGACAGGACTCAGCAACTGAACTGAACTGAAAGAGCCCATTTGAGTGTACCTTCTCTGTACAAGTCCCCACATGATCATCTCAGCAACCCTCTCAGGTGGGTATTACTATCTCCAGTTTAGGTGGGAAACTGAACTCAGAAAATTTAAAACTTGCAGAAACACCTTTCCAGTTCTTCCAATTTTTAAGAGAAACTGGAAATAATAATTGAATTTGAGGACTCTCCCACCAATTTAAAAAAGCAAAACAAAAGCAAAGGCTCAATCATGTCTGATTCTTCATGACCCCATGGACTATAGCCCGCCAGGATCCTCTGTCCATGGGATTTTTCCAGGCAAGAATACTGGAGTGGGTTGTCATTTCCTCCTCCAGGGGATCTTCCCAACTCAGAGATTGAACCCAGGTCTCTTGCATCTGCTGCACTGGCAGGTAAATTCTTTACTTCTAGTGCCACCTGAGAAACCCCTCCACCAGTTAGGAAATGTTGGTTTGAAAAAAGAAAAAAAAAAAAAAAACCATGTTAAATGAGCCCAGTCTATGACCACTGTCCAGCCTAAGCCCATCAGTGTGGGGTCCTGGGGTAGGGACTCCAGGATCCCTTAGGAAGCTATTGTCTTTATTTGGGAGAGAGGTGATGAGGGCTGCCTAGGGCAGGGGCAGCAGGTTGGCAGTGCAGGGGCAGATGGAGTAGAGACCAAACATGTGGGGGTGGGGGGAGGGAAAGGCAACATGATTTGCTGGCAGCTGGCCCTGGGAATAAGGGAGAAAGAGAGGTGGCAAGAGACCTTGGATTTTAAGCCCGTGTAGTTTGTAAAGTGGAGTAATGTGTAGGCAAAATGGAGGAAGAATGACTCTGAAATCAGGGAGAACTGGGTTCTCATCCCTTCTCCACCATTTGGGGTAAAATTTGTTTTTTTTTTATCATTAAACATGGATACCTTAAAGGTGGGTACTAAGTAACAAAACTAACGTGAACCTCTTATGATGCTCAAAATATTAGTGGTTACAAACATTTGCCTTCATTTTCTCAGACCTTCTGGAAGGTCTGTGTGGGCCTGGTGGAGCCAGCTCAAGAGGGTGGCATAGGAAGATCAGGCCTGAGAACGATGGCTGAACTGCACTCTGCTGACAATGGTGATAGTTTCCAGGTGGTCACATGACCAAATCCAGGCCAGTTAGAGCCAGTGAGAATCAGTCCTGGCACTTCCTTTGGAGCTGGACTGGAGGTGAGGTGAGGGCTTGACTGCTTGACTGTCTTGCGACCCCGGAGGAGAACAGGAGCCAAACAGAGTTAGCAGAGCTGAGAGACAGATGAGGAGAGAGAAGCTGGGGCCTGGGGAAATATTTTATGTCTCCTCATCATGCCTCAGCTCCATGCAGCAGTTTTCAGCTCACACCTGAACCAACACTTTCCTTTTTTGTCTTAAATAAATACATCTGAACAAACAAATAAACAAACACAAATGTCCATGTACAGAGGACAGGAAGCTACTAGGCAGACCCCTTGACATTTGATGTCATAGTGTCTTGGAACCCACTGGCCTCCTAATTCCCAGGAGGTCTGTTGCAGAGAGTGGGAGCAGTTGATGACTGCTGAGTCTCCACTCTTGCCAACACACCAGCAACAGCATCACAAGAGGCTTGCAGATTAGTGAAAACTGAGACACACAGTCAACTGTGAGTCAGAGGTGACACAAGGGAGGTGAAGAGAGTGCAGACAGACAGACAGAGCGGGAGTGAGACATGAGAGGGAGGCAGGAACAGTCTTGCTCTTTCTAGATTCCTGTGCAGGGATGCTCTGGGGGGAGGCCTGGGATTCTCTGGGCCTGAAGCATGCAGATCACCTCTGCAGCGTTCATGCCCCTTGTCACGTAGGCCCTGTGAGTGCTAAGACAATACCGCCCAAGATATGACTCCCTCAGAGAGAAATCAAAGGGTGGAGGCAGGAGAAGGTGAGGCCTGAAACGTCCCCTGAGTGATAACCTGGTTAAGGGTGTGTTAAGTGGGTGTGAATGCCTGTCTTCCATCTGAACAGTTAGGGTGGGGTCCACCTTCTGTTTATCTCAGTAACCTGCAGAGGAACCCAGATAGTGCCGGGTGTATAGGCGTTCCACACAGAAACAAACCAGGAGACTTCAGTAAACCCCGTCTTCTCAGGTGGCTCAGTGGTAAAGAATCTGCCTGCCGATGCAGAAGATGCAGGTTCAATCCCTGGGTCGGGAAGATACCCTGGAGGAGGAAATGACAACTGACCCTAGTAGTCTTGCCTGGGAAATTCCCATGGACAGAGGAGCCTGGTGGGCTACAGCCCCTGGGGTTGCAAAAGACCCAGACATGACTTGGCAACTAAACAAGAACAATAACAGCCTCTTCCCAGAGGAGGAGCTAAGCAAGAAGGTAAAACTGGGCTGAGTTCCTGGGGCAAGTCCTGGTATAAAGAACAGTGTGTGGACTGAGGTCCTTTGGAGAAATGTCAGTGGGCTGGGAGTGCTGACAGGGATTAGGGACTAGTTTCTGTGACGCGGGGTCTCTTGCCAGCTTTCACTAGAACTGCAGACACAGGGAGCAAGCCTACAGGTCAAAGGGTCATATTTGGAGGAGGAACATAGTGAGACCTTACTGGCACTTCAGCCCAGCTTCCTTGCCTTCCAGCACCAACAAGCATGAAGGTTTTTTTCTGAGCCCTTTTCATCATTGGGCCATCACACTTGTGAATGATTCCTGCGTCACAGCCTTTAAATGGTCTGCCCTCACTCCCCTGGACAGCAATCTTTGTTTGTATCACAGTGGGATATGAGGGGTGAGCAGGAATGAGTGGCTGTCGCACACCTCAGACTTACTTTGGGCAAAAAAAAAAAAAAAAAGGAATCTCATTTCCTTCTGAAAGAATGGGAGAAAAATGGCTGCTGGGATATCAGGGTGGAAAGATCTAAAGTCTTCCAGGGAAAATTAACTCCTGCACTCTAGCCCTCACATTATCACTGATTAGCAGGTGGCTCTTGAGCAATTCAAATCAATGTATCCATCCATTCAACACTGAGTGATGGCCCTGTGTCAAGTTCCATGGTTAGCACTGGGGACATAAAGCTGACTATGGAATATTTCCTACCTGTACAGACTATATGGGAAGATAGAGCAGTCATCACGACAATTAATTATATCACAAGGTGGTGCTTGCGGGGTGGGGGAGACCCAGATGCCACGGAGCCCAGCAGAGGGTCACCTTCTGTGGGCTTGCTTTTTCGTCTGTATGCTCAGTATGTGATCCTACATCATAAAGGGAAGGGAAGGGGGCTTTGATGGGCTTGTCATGATCTCATCTTGAGAAGGAGTATAGACCCAGTGCAAATTCTGAGCAGTATCTCAAACTCCAGTGATCATTAGAATGAGATCCTGATGGAGAGATTAATTTTTTTGAGAGAGAGAGAGAGAGATTATTTTTAAAAGGCAGATTCTTAGTCCCAACCCTAGGAGTTCTGACTCAGTAGGTTTGCGGTAGGATCTCAAAGTCTGCATTTTTAAGAAGTATCTAGGATTTATTCTGATGCAGATCGTCTATGGTCCAAGTCTTGTCTCTAAAGTCTGTGATGACTCCGATGGACTAAAATTTCCCCAAATCTGAGTCATTTACTTTGTGCGAGCAGAAGTGCCCATTATAGAGCTTGGGTTTTAGCTTCTCCCTCAAGATATAGGCTTCGACTTTACGAGACTAGCTGGTAACAATCGCCAAGCTGCCCGTCTGCTTAACAGAAAGCACGTCAATTCATGCAGTTATTCTCCACTTAGTTTGGGGAGAAAGTGTGAAAATAAAATATGAAGTCTATTTTCCCATTACAAAAACACCAACATGTCCTAAATCAGAAAGTGGTGTAGAGTTATTGATGAAGAACACAGGCTCTGAAGCAGGTTACCTAAGTTTCAGTCTGAGCTTCCTCACTTACTAGCTATGAGACCTTGGGCATGTTACTCATCTTCTCTGGGCCTCAATTTTCTTACGTGAAAGTGAGGCTGATAAAACAGTACCTACCTCAAGACGTAGTACTGCAGTTAAATAAGTTAACATGTGTAAGCACTTAGCATGGTGTGTGGTGTCTACATACAAGAAATACTACCTGTTAATTAACAAGGCTGAGTGTACAAAAAGCCTCCAGGAGCCAGAAACCAAGAGGGAACTGAAAGTTAGAGAGTAAGCACGTGGGCTGTCCTTTGCAGTCCCATGGGGTGAAGGAATGATCCTATTGTGACAGCCAGTTTTATTTACACAAGGGTTTGGGTTTTCATACTGTTCAGGGACAAGAAACAAGATCTTGAGCCTCTGGGAAGTGAAGTGTTGGCAAGACTTCCACATAAAGCCAAGATCGTAGAAGGACACCATCCTTTAAACAATTGTAGACCAGAAATTGTCAATCTCTAGCATTTAAAAAAATGGGAAGAAAGCTTGTTTATGTTGAGCTGAGCTCTAGGTCAGGAGGGGAAAATGTCTCCCTTAAGAATTCAAAACCACTGGCATGAGTCTTTAGTGGGTTTGGGGTTTGAATAAATAGTTCCTGTACAGCCTAGAAACCCCTGGACTAGGAAATAACATAAAATTTGGTTTGGGCCAATGATGGCATGTTAGAGGTCAACACTTTGATGATACCAGTTTCTCTAGATTAAATCCCTACTGAAGATGAGCTCACAATCTGAAATTACACAACACACAAGGAAAAACCATGAACCAGAATCCACAGATCCAACAAACAATTGGGCTCAAATTCCCAGAACCTTAGATTATAGAATCATCCTAGGAGATCACAAGCTAACATGCTATTAAAATGACTAAGAGCATAAAGTAAGGTTTCAAAATCATAATACATATCTAGAAAGTAAACAAAATAAGGCAGACCTAAAAAATAAAGCAAATATACATACATTTATATTAAGATATCATATGTATATATTAGGATAGGTATAAAATTGCAAACAGTAAATATCTAGAAAGAATGATTATTAATGACAGGTGGGTCAGTAACAGGATGTAAGAAGAGACTAGATTTCTGTAGCTTTTAAATTATTTACAACAAGAAAAAATTATATATTTCTTGTTCAGTTAAAAATAAAAGCATTAAACCATTAATTAAAAAATAAAACAAATACTACTTTTCTTAAAAATTTAAAAAATGCTCATTAAAATTAAAAACAGTGAACAAACTAAGTAGTACATTAGACATAGCTGAAGAAAGAAGGAGCAACTTAGAGGTAAACCTAGGAAACTGTCCAGAGGGAGCCCAGAGATGGAAACTATGAAATGGATATTAGGAAATACAGAGAAGAAAATGAGAGTCTCCCATATATCTAATACAAGTTCCAGAAGATAAAATGAGAGAATGGGGTAAGGCCATGTGTGAAGGGAAGATGCCTGAGAACAGGCCCCTAAACATGCTTATCTTTCATCAATTCTCAGGCATCTTCGAGAAGGCAATGGCACCCCACTCCAGTACTCTTGCCTGGAAAATCCAATGGCCAGAGGAACCTGGTAGGCTGCAGTCCATGGGGTTGCTAAGAGTCGGACATGACTGAGCAACTTCACTTTCACTTTTCACTTTTCACTTTCATGCATTGGAGAAGGAAATGGCAACCAACTCCAGTATTCTTGCCTGGAGAATCCTAGGGATGGGGGAGCCTGGTGGGCTGCCATCTATGGGGTCGCACAGAGTCGGACATGACTGAAGCGACTTAGCAGCAGCAGCAGCAGCTGTCTCAATGGTAAAGATCCTCCCTGCCAATGCAGGAAAACACAGAGACATGGGTTGAATCCCTGGGTTGGAAAGATCCCAGGAAGGAGGAAGTGGCAACCCACTTCAGTAGTCTTGCCTGGAAAAAATCCCATGGACAGGGGAGCCTGGTGGGCTACAGTTCACAGAGCCTCAAAGAGTTGGACACAACTGAGCATGCAGCACACGAAAATGTTTAGATTCAGGAATCACAACAAACCCCAAACCTGAGAAAGAAAACCAACTATTCTTTAAGACACACAATAGCAAAACTGCAGAACACCAAAGGCAAATTTTATATATACATTAAAAAAAAAAAATAGCGAAGACCGAGCAAGAGCTATTGTAGTAGAGAGTGCCCGTGAGAAGCCATGAAGACCACGTGCAAGTGTGTTTGTAGAACACGTATCCAAGTAGTGGAGCCTGCCTAACTTGGGAATGTGAGGCGGACAGGGCAGAGACAACTCTGAGATCAAGGATGACCTCGAAAGTCTGCAAGAACTCTTGCCTTATCACAAGGACCCAAAGAGACAAGTAAGTAAATAGACTTAACTAAAAAGCATTTCCAAAGGATTGTTTTGCTGTGACTATGGTGTGGAAATGCAATTATTCTGGGACTCTTTGTTCCCAACTCCAAACTGCTTGGTTTTTGTTTTGTTTTTCTCCCCCACCCCTTCTTTTAAAAATAGCACAGAGAGGTTTTGCAACAATCTGAGGTGCTTTGAGCAAAGTGTTAAATTGATTCTGAGTAACTGCTTGCTCTTTCATTCTGGGTTAACCATTCTGGGTGCAGTGTTGACATTTTTCTCATGGAAATAACATAAATTACCCTCCTTCCTTTCCCTTTCTATTGCTCTGTCAGATTAGGTGGACCCCACTTGGAAAAGCTCTGGATTGGGTCAAACAAAGGTATATCCTTGAAAATCTTGATTTCACAAACAGGTTGGTAATTCTCTCTGGCCTTTAGCCTCTTGGCTTGTTGTTGACAAATGGAAAGTTGCTAAGCATTTGCCCAGAAAACCCTCATAAAGAATCATGCATAGCCTGCCAAGGAATGTGAATGAATTAGCCAAGGCTGGCCCCAGGGACATGAGGAGATGGGCTGAGTACCACTCAACTCACCCCATCACCTGCTAAGGAGCTTTTATCTCACTTGTGACATGCGGCCACAGCTGGCCCAGAAAGAGATTATTCTTTGGACACATTTTTTATGGAGTGATGACTCTGTGAAAGTCACTGCACTCGATATGCTGGAGACTATAGTGATTCAGACAAGATCCTTGCACTCTCAGGAGCTTAGAGTCTAGTGATAGATGCAGATAACTCTTGGTGATGTAGCACTGAAAGTGTTATATGATAGGGGTGGTATAGACATGGCAGGGGGGGATATAACTGAGGCTTGAGAGGGATGAGTAAAAATAGCTGAAGGAAGGGAAAACGAGATAAGTTCAGAGAAATGTTCATTGTTCAGCATGTTTCACCAGAAACAAGAAGTGAACAGTGAGAAAGTGTTGCTGAAAAGAGAGGTAGGAGCCAGACCAGAGTCTAGAAGTCATGGACAGAGTAAGCCTTGCTCTTGAGAACTCTGGGGGCCATCAAAGGACCTTATGCAGGAAAGCAACCTGCTGCTGCTGCTAAAGGGACAAAGCCCCCAAGCCACGCAGTAGACAAGAGGATGAGGGCACGGATGGGGTGGGCCCCTCCGCTGGGAGGGCTCCTCCGTGCCTGCCCCCAGCTCTAAGGGTCAAGCTTCTGTCTGAGCCCCCCAGGGTCACCAGCCGATCACACACTCTGTTCTTTTTAGCACAACTCTAATTCTGTCTCTTATACACATCTGAACCAACCTCCCTCTGGAGCTGCTGCTGCTGCTGCTAAGTCACTTCAGTCGTGTCCGACTCTGTGTGACCCCATAGATGGCAGCCCACCAGGCTCCCCCATCCCTGGGATTCTCCAGGCAAGAATACTGGAGTGGGTTGCCATTTCCTTCTCCAATGCATGAAAGAGAAAAGTGAAAGTGAAGTCACTCAGTCTGTCCGACTGTTAGCGACCCCATGGACTGCAGCCCACCAGGCTACTCCGTCCATTGGATTTTCCAGGCAAGAGTACTGGGGTGGGGTGCCATTGCCTTCCCCGGAAAGCAACCTGATTCAATTTTATTCTTAGCTAGGTGGCCCTGGCTGCTGTCTGGGGTTCCACCCGAAGGAGGAAGTGGGAACAGGGAAATCCGTCAGGCAGCTATTCGCAAGGTTTGTAAGCAGAAGCAGGTGACGGCAGTGGAGACGGGAGGAGAGAGGAGTCAAGTGATACTTCCAGAGCAGCATTGATAGGGGTTGGTGGGCGAATATGGACTTAGAGGGAGAGAGGATGCAAGGCAATATTCAGGTTTCTGGTTTGATCATCAGGCAGATAGATGACAGCGGGGAGAGCTCTGTTCCTGTGACCTCCTGGAAGTGAAAGAGGGAAGGGGGTGACACAACAGACAGGCAGGACAGAGCTATGACCTGAATGGAGCAGAATGTCCTCAAGGAAACTCAGGGCCAGCTTCATGGATGCTCAACCTGTGCAGTCTCATCAAGCCCCACACGCAGCAGGGCTCTGGGCTTGATCCAATGCTCTGCTGGCCATCTTGAAATGTACAATAATTTTATCTGTGAACTTAGGTCCTGGAGCCTGCTCATGAACAGAGCAGGTCTGTGCAACGTGTGTGTCCTCCACTCCTCACTGTCCCAGTCACACAGAGTGTTTGGAATGCCCCGGGAGCTCTGAATTCCAGTGCTCACCAAGCGTGGCAGTTCGGTGAGACTCGAAATGAGTGCAAGAGAAGTGTGTCATGAAAGCTGGGGGCTTTGAATCTCTTTGAACACCAGAATTCCCTACTCCTGTTTCATATTAATAGGACTACCACTGACTAAGTTGAAAAACTGCTTTCCATTCAAATCAGCTTGCCTTAAAGGCAGAAAGAAAGCAATGGCCTTCTCAGGAACAGAACGACAGGGGGCTCTTTCTTAACTCCTCTTACATCTCTATATTAGTCAACCATTTATGCTGTAACAGGGCAGTGGACAGGTTCTGTGCTTTTGGGTCTTTTCTTGCTTATTAAATTGAAGGAAGAGAGTTTTGGTAGAATGTGCACACATCAAAACCACTTGAGTTAGTTTTGTGCAGGGCTTCCACTCTTTGGGTGAGAATGAAATAGATATGCATGTGTGTGTATATGTGTGTGTTAGTCGCTCATTCGTGTCTGACTCTGCGATCCCACGGACTGGAGTCCACCAGGCTCCTCTGTTCATTGAATTCTCCAAGCAAGAGTGCTGGAGTGGGTTGCCATTCCCTTCTCCAACATATACATGCACAAGCTACAAAATACAAATTGTGTAATTTCGGTGTTCTGCACATGAGCGAATGTTTTTATAGTTGCGTTTAAAACTGGCATTGCACAATATAAAAATGAACAGTAAAACTCATGTTAATAATTTAGAGTTTAAATTTTTTCTTGACTTGGAACAACATTTAATAGCCAATTAAAATTCTATGACAGTGGGAATGCAAAATGGGACAGCCACTTTGGAAGACAGTTTAGTAGTTTCTTATAAAAATAAACAGTCTCTTAGCATGTGATCCAGCAGTCACACTCCTGGGTTTTTATCCAAATGAGTAGAAAAGTTATGTTCACACAAAAGGACATGAATGTTTATAACAGCTTTATTCATATGGTCAAAATTTAAAGTGAACAAGATGTCCTTCAGTAGATAAGCAGATAAATAAACTGTGTTATACTGTATATCCATACAATGAGATATGACAGTATTTTTTTTAAGAGCTATCAAACCACTATAAGACATGGAGGTGTGAAAGGAAAATCAAAATGGAGTTGGTGTTGCTAGGAGAGCTCTCTAAATGGAGTTGGCAGGCCATTAAAAAGTGTGATTTATACACGTCTCAGTCTGAATGGAATCTGACGTTTTGACCTAATGAAGTCATGCAGAACCTCTGCCAGAGACTCAAGATACTTATCGGACACTTACTCTAAAATAGCGTGTGACAGTCTGTCTATTTATGAGACCCCCACCCTAAGACACCTCTTGAGTCCTTAAGGACAAATGTTTTCTGACTCATCAGAGTCAATCACAGTTCTCACCAGGCAACTTTTAGCAACCTCATGGTTTTTTGTCTTAATAAGCCCCTGACTCTCTCTTCCCTGGAACACTCCTTTGGAGTTAATCTCTGTCTCCCAAACTGCAAATCTTAAAACCTCCAAATAAGCTATTTTCTTATTCACAGCCTCTTATGTTATTATTATTATTTTGGTTGACAGAGGAAACTTAAATGCATATTGCTTAGTGAAAGAAACCAGTCTGAAAGGCTATACATTGTATAATTCCAACAATATGACTTCTGGAAAAGGCAAAACTATAGAGTCAATAAAAAGACCAGTGGTTGCCGAGAGTCTGGGGCATGGAGAGAAGAGAGGGGGATTTTGGGGCCAGTGAAACTGTTCTGCATGATACTGTAATGATGGATGCATGATATTAAGCATTTGTCAAACTCAGAGAGCGTACAACCCAAAGAGGACCTCTAATGAAAACTTTGGACTTTAGTTAATAATAATATGTCAATATTGGTTCATTGATTGTAACAAATGTATCACACAAATCCAAGAGTAGAAGGGGGGTACTCTGTACCTTCTGCTCATTTTTTCTTTAAAAATTAATGTCTATTAATTTTAAAAATAAGGGTAAAGAAACTTTGCTGTCATACTGACTTTGAGGATGAGGCTAAAGAGGTACAGGGTAGAGAAATTGACAAGTACTCTAGAAGGCTCCCAGTGACCGACCAATGGGTCTCTGCTTTGGCTTGGGTCCCCTTCTTTGTCAATGGGGAGTGGGGTCATCAAGGACCCAAACCTGTGTCAGCTTCTCCATTGGGTGCTGCCTGGACTTCAGGTGGACTTTGCAGAGCTGGCACTCAGCTGTCTTTGCTGATGGATTTGGAGCCCATACTCACTGCCCTACCTTCAACTTGCCCCTTTTCAGAATTTAGGAGCCATATATGTTTCAAATCATCAGGATATGGGAAGTGACATTTATCCCTGGACAACCAAATAATTATCAGTGTCATCAGAAAAGAGACCTTAGTACCGTCTCTGCCACTTGTGGGATGACCTTGGTCAAGTTGCTTTATTTCTCTGGGACTCAGCTGACCTCTATGGAAAAGGAACCTCTATGGAAAAGGAACATGACAGAGAGAGACAAGTTAGATGATTTTCCAAGAAAGCTACTGTAGAACTTCAGTGTGTAAAAAGATGTAAGTGGGGGCTGTTCTGATTGAAGGCAGGGAAAAATAAGATGGGGACAACACAGAATCCCAACCACCACTCACTCATCCTCTTGACACACTGGTGGCCTCAAAGTTCTGGGATTCTAGAAACCCTAGGGTAACAGGGAACACAGTTCAAATATCCCTCTCTGGCTATCTCTCTTATTTTTATAAACAGAAGGGCAAGAGACTTGTTCAAGGTCATACAAGGAGTTAGTGGTCACGATGGAGTTAGGAGCCAGGTCCTCTGACCTCTAGAGTTCAGTGATCTTTCCCTTCACCATTTCGCCCCATCCTGTTGTGGCCGCCTTTTGTTTATTGAGTGGGAAACACCCTACGAGCCCAAACATGAGCTCTGCCCTCTGGAAATGGAAACAACAGCTCACACACAAATCACTGCCACTGCCCATGCGAGGACACCCACACAGAGTGCCAGCAATACGGTCCTGACAGGTTATTTGTGTTTTAACCAAGTACGAGATTCCGGAGTTCTCTGAAACCTCTGATAAAGATCTGTCAGGGATTTGGAAGAGCCATTAAGTTGAGTTTTAACTTCAGCATTTGTTCCCTGTACCAGCAGAGCCGTGAGTTATGCACTCTTGCATTCTCGTAGCCTAGTTCTTTCATGGGTAGTGGTCTTTTTTTGTTTTGTTTTTTAATTGGAGGATAATTGCTTTACAGTGTTGTGTTAGTTTCTGCTATACCAGTACGCGAATCAGCTATATGTATGCATATATCGCCTCCCTCTAAAGCCTCCCTCCAAAGCCTCCCTCCCAGCCCCTCGCCCCCCACCAGCCCCCGCCCAGATCATCACAGAGCACCGAACTGAGCTCCCTGTGCTGACACTTGGTAGCATATGTATTCCGTGCTACTCTCTCAGATCTTCCCACCCTTTCCTTCCCCCGCTGTGTCCACAAATCCATTCTATGTCTGCATCTCAATTCCTGCCCTGCAAATAGGTTCATCAATATCATTTTTCTAGATTCCACACACATATATTAATGCATGATATTTGCTTTTCCCTTTCTGACTTACTGCGCTCTAGGGGTATTGGTGTTATCTCTTCAACTAGATGCTCTTCTCCACAATCAGAGTGTTCCTCCATGATTAGTTTAGTGCTGTGTAATACCAAAGCATCGTTGTGCTTAATTCATAGTGCTTGGTTAATTAAACTTCTTAAGGACATTAGACTATTTCTGCTCATGAGGTGGGAAAGGGAGCAACGTCTGAAGAGAGTTCTGGTAGCAGGCACACTTTTGAACCTATCAGAAAGAACGAGGCACCACTCACCCAGCGCAGTGTAAGTGAGAAGGAACTGAGCTGGCAGCCAGTGAGTGCCTTCTCCGAATCGCAGCTACCACTTTGGAGCATTTACTGTGTGTGGTAGTGAAAAAAAGAGAAGGTGTTAGTTGCTCAGTCGTGTCCGACTCTTTGTGACCCCATAGACTGTAGGCCACCAGGCTCCTCTGTCCATGGGATTCTCTGGGCAAGAATACTAGATAGGGTAGCTGTTTCTTTCTCCAGGGGAATCTTCCTGACCCAGGGATTGAACCCGGGTCTCCTGCATTGCAGGCAGATTCTTTACTGTTTAGGCAATGTGCTAAACCCAGCAGATGCATGATCTACAGGAGTGCTAAAACTAATCTTGGATGGGTGTCTTCCTCCCTCATGCATATGAGGGAGCTAAGACGCAGAGAGAGAGAGATGTAACTCGGATGAAGCTTCAGAACCATCTGTAGAATCCAGGTTTAGCTGACTCCAAAGCCCATGTTAATCATCTCCACATCAAGATGCATTTTGAAGAATCCTGTGGGTTGCAAAGAGTTTGTGTATCACATTTTTGGATATCCTTTGCCTGGCCTTTGCCCTTCTGGCTGTCATCCCCTCCTGCAGACTCCTAAAGAATTTAGACACACCACCAAATGAAACAGCTAGAGAGTGTGGAGCCAGCGAGTTAGTAAATAGACATGGCCCAGAGACCTCTGGAAACAGGGGAAGGAGGGGTGGCTGAGGCGTTAGTGCAGTCGAGATGGGGTAATGAACACAGAAAATCTTCAGAGTTTATCCCAGAGGTCTTTAAATTGGGAATACTGTGATCCTACTGAGCCATCCCTCAGAGGCAGACATGATGAACTGAAACTTTCCCAAGTCCACTGGGGCTCTGAGAGCATAGCTGGTGCTTACTCAGGGATCTCAGAGTCAGACAGACCTGGATTTCCATCCTTCATCCAGATCCTTCACTTAATAGCTGAGGGACTTGGGGCGAGTTACTTAAGCCCTTAAATTTCAGCTTGTCATCTGTATCTTGGGAATAATAATAATAATACCTACCCCAGAGGCTTGTAAAGATTAAATGAGGTTCTTGTTGACTGCTTAATTCAGTGTCTGGCATGTTGTAAGCATTCAAAGAAGAGCTATTTTTATTGCAAGTATTTATTAATATTCTCCAGGTTCAGCTTCTCACCAAGTTCAGTTTGATTCTTTTGATAGCCAGTATGACTAAACCTTCAGTTTAGCCAGACCCTTTAGGGACTGGGGCCTTGCCCAGCGGCCCAGTAGTAAAGAATCTGCCTCCAATGCTGGAGCCACAGGAGATGCAGGTTTGACCCCGGGGTCTTGAAGATCTCCTGGAGGAGGACATGGCAACCCACTCCGGTATTCTTTCCTGGAGAATCCCAATAACAGAAGAGCCTAGTGGGCTAAAGTCTATAGGGTCACAAAGAGCTGGACACAACTGAAGTGCCTTGGCATGCATGCACACATGCTGCTTAAATACTTTAGGGACCACTCTGGACCTTGGACTCAGATGCTAATGTGCCAGCTAGCTGTTGCTCTTTGATTCACACTCTTTTTGCGGTGTTTACAAATTTGGAGGCCTACTGGAAGCCCCCTGGTAGAAAAATAATTGTGTTGGCTCTTTTCCAGGATAGATTGGGTGGAAACTCAGAAGAAAAATTACCCAGACTGCACAGTCTTCAACCTTCTTGAAAAGGATTGAAGTTGCCAGAATACACAAACCGTAAAATCTGCTCTAAAGCTCTCACTAGTCTTCCACATCTATAGATTCAAAATATCTGAGCCAGACTCTTTTACGAGAACTTAAAAATCATTTGTCCAACTTCTTCATGTTACAGATTAAAATGCTGAGTCCTGGAGCAAGGGTGGAACTTTGAACAGAATGGCAAGGCAAGGAGCAGCATCACAAAAGGCTGGAATGAAACTGAGTTAAGAGGTTCTTTGGATCTGGTTCCACGGTGGCTCAGATGGTAGAACATCTAGCTGCTATGCAGGAAACCCAGGTTTGAGCCCTGGGTTAGGAAGATCCTCTGAGAAGGAACCCACTCCAGTACCCTTGCCTGGAGAATCCCATGGACAGAGGAGCCTGGTGGGCTACAGTCCCTAGGCTCGCACAGAGTCAGACATGACAGAGTGACTTCACTTTATTTCTTTTCGATCTGGTGACGTCTGACTATGCCCATGTTCACGGTGTTCTGATGACAGCTCAGAAAGGCTCTGGGTTCTTAGTGTCTTTAATTTCTACCTCTTTTGATGGAGCCTTCTCTCTTGCACGCATGGCCGTGTAGCTGGTTCCCACGCAACGCACGGTCAGAATAAAGCCAGCGACTCCTTTCTTTTCTTGTGCGCATTGGGCTCACTGGCCCTCAGAAAAGTAAGTAGCAGCTTTCCTTCCAGAGCCATTCTCACAATTCTGTCAGAGTGGATGATAGAGAGATGCTGAAGATATAAAATCAGTGGGAATCAGAAGAGAGGAACTGAGGAGCCAGATCAGAGAGAAGGAGACAGTTCTGTAAAGAAGGGAAGAAAAACGGCAGGGAACACACCTGCATTGTCCACTGTGGTGTCCACCTCAATCACACCTGATGCTCAGTAAATACACACTTATGAATGAATGAATGAATAGAACAATGGGAGGAGACAGATATGCAGCTTGTTAGATCACTTGGAGAATCAGATCTGGAGGGTAATGCGGTCAAAGGGCCATGTAGGCACGTGCAGGAAAGAGGAAAGTAAGTAACATACATGGAGCCTCCAACATGGACCAGGCCCTGTGGTTGGCCCTTCCATGTGCCATGTGGCACTCTTCATTAGCACTCTAAGACACAGTCTCAGGAATCCTGAGACTCAGAGCAACTTTCACGTTTGGAGAGAGGGAAAGCAAATCTTCTTGGAAAGAATTCATACTGAACTCTTCTTCTCTAGATATCTTATGTGCTCGTTATTCTTTGTTTGCCCCACCAGATTCATCATTTACCCTCTCTGTTTTTCTCCATGGCCTGCAATATGACCTCTGTGAACTGCATCACCAAGACTCTGGTGCCCTGGTTTTCTGTTTGGTTTGTCCAGTGGGAGGCACTGGTCGGAGATCCCAAAGCAGGAGGAGAGAGAGAAGATGGAGCATTTACTACCTTGCTCCCTTTCTGCCTTCTAGTCCTGCACGGCTGTACCTCTTGTCAGACAGCCCTCCACTGTTTCAGCCCTGCCCAGGTGAGGTGAAGTCGCTCAGTCGTGTCCGACTCTTTGCGACCCCGTGGACTGTAACCTACTAGGCTTCTCCATCCATGGGATTCTCCAGGCAAGAATACTGGAGTGGATTGCCATTTCCTTCTCCAGGGGATCTTCCCGACCCAGGGATCGAACCCGGGTCTCCCGCATTGGAGGCAGACGCTTTAACCTCTGAGCCACCAGGGAAGNCGTGTCCGACTCTTTGCGACCCCGTGGACTGTAACCTACTAGGCTTCTCCATCCATGGGATTCTCCAGGCAAGAATACTGGAGTGGATTGCCATTTCCTTCTCCAGGGGATCTTCCCGACCCAAGGATCAAACCTGGGTCTCCCGCATTGGAGGCAGACGCTTTAACCTCTGAGCCCAAGCTCTGGTGAAAGCACTCTGTCCCCGACCTCACAGTGCGCCCCTGCTTCCTCACTGTGGCTGAGCCCTGCGTGCTTCACCTGTTCCTTCATGGTCCCCAGGACTTTGTCCATATCTCTCGTAAATAGTTTATTCAACTCTCTTCAGTCAAGCACTTTTAAATGGCATGCCCTTCTTCTCTGTGCTTCATCTATTCCATTTCCAAAATATGCAACAGAATCTTCTTCCTTTCCTCCAATTCAGACCTTCCCGAGCTCCCACCCCATCCTCCAAGAAGTCTTCCCAACTGTTCCCATAGCGCGTAATGCTGTTGTTCCCACCGCCAGGCTGACTTCCGAGCAGAAGCCTCCTGCTCTGTTGTCCTTGTGATTCCATGACCGACTGCCTTGTCATTTGCTCATCTTGGGCAGAGAGTAAGCTCTTAGAGGGCAGGGAACACTTGAGTGACTAGAATTCTAAACTCACAGGGACTTCCCTGGTGGTCCAGGGGCTAAGACTTCTAGCTCCCAAGACAGAAGGCCTGGGCTCAATCCCTGGTTGGGGAACTAGATCCCAGATGCTGCGGCTAAGAGTCTGCCTGGCGCAACTAAAGACCCCTCAAGCTGCAAGATCAGAGATCCCATGTGCCGTGCCCAAGACTTGGTGTCCATGCTCACTCAGTCGTGTCCACCTCTTTGCAGCCCTGTGGACTGTAGCCCGCCAGGCTCCTCTGTCCATGAGATTCTCCAGACAAGAATATTGGAGTGGGTGCCATTTCCTCCTCTGGGGGATCTTCCTGACCCAGGGATCTTGTGTCTCCTGCACTGATATGGGGATTCCTTACAACTGGTGTCACCTGGGAAGCCCTGGCGCCCACTCCAGTACTCTTGCCTGGAAATCCCATGGACAGGGGAGCCTGGTGGGCTGCAGTCCACGGGGTCGCAAAGAGTCGGACACGACTGAGCAAGATCACTGTCAGTGTCACCTGGGGAGCCCTGAGGCCTGGCACAGCCAAATAAATATTCTTTTTGAAAAAAGAATCTTTCAAATCACAAACATATTTTGCTGGAAGGAACCTTAAAAATCATCTCATCCCACCCCTTTATTCTACAGATGGGGAGATGAGGCTCAGATAGGGAAAGGGTCCTGTTCACGGCCACCAGTTGCATAGAGTGAGCCAGCTCTGGATCTGGTCTCAGGAGTCACTCAGTCTGCTGACGACCCATCCCCTGATTTTTTATAAGGTTTGTTTCCTAGACGTCTAGTTGATTTACAGTGTTGTACATTTCTGCCGTATTGTTGTTCACTAGCTCAGTCGTGTTCAACTCTTTGAGACCCCATGGACTGCAGAGCAAGGTGATTCAGTTATATATTTTATATATATATTACTTTCTTTATTCTTTTCCATTCTGGTTTCTTACAGGATATTGAATATAGTTCCCTGTAACACACTAATTTCTTCATCAAGAAAGTCTGGTAATGAGAAAAAAAAATGTTAACTGAAGCAAGGAAGCATGTTTAGTGACATAGCAAAAACTGTGAGGTGTGGTAAGGCTAATGCATTCATTTCTACTACAATATTCTCACTATGGGCTTCCCAGGTGGTAAAGGGGTAAAGAACCCGCCTGCCAATGCAGGAGATGTGAGAGACGAGGGTTCGATCCCTGGGTTGGGAAGATCCCCTGATGAAGGGAATGGCAACCCACTCTAGTATTCTTGGCTGGAGAATCCCATGGATGGAGGAGCCTGGAGGGCTACAGTCCATAGGTTGCAAAGAGTCGGACATGACTGAAGCAACGTAGCACACATTCTTGTTACATCCCTTGATTTTTATCTCTAGCCGTCTTCTCTTCAGAACTCCTATCCTGTATATCCCCCTTCCTACTCTGCATCCCCTCCTCAGTTGAGTAACAGATATCTCAACATGTTCAAAACTGGATTTGGAGAAGGCTGGGTGTGTGTGAGTGTGTGTGCATGGTGTCAGGGGATGGGAACCAAGTACTCATCACACGTTAGCTTTCTGTTAGCTAGAAACACTGTTGTAGCTAACACTTGCAGTGCCAGTAGATTACACTGGGCAAAAGAAGGCTTGTGTGCCACCACTGTGGTCTTTTTTTTTCCTTCCTGATTTTATTGATGTATTTTGTTCCTTTTAAAAATTAGACTATAATTACATTACAATGCTGTGCTTGTTTCTGCTGTACAACAACGTGAATCAGCTCTGTGTGTACAGACATCCCTTCCCTCTTGAACCTCCCTGCCTCCACCCCTCTAGGTCAGCACAGGGCACTGAGCTGAGCTCCCCATGCTGTGCAGCTGCTTCCCACTAGCTACCTATTTTTACACATGGGAGTGTGTCTATGTCAGTCCTATTCTCCCAGTTTGTCTCACCCTCCCCTTTCTCCCTCCCCATGTCCACATGCCTGTTGCCTACTTCTGCATCTCTAGTCCTGCTCTGCAAACAGGTTCCTCTGTACCACCTTGCTAGACTCCATACACATTCACTGTGTCTGCTTCGTCACTCAGTCGTGTCTGACTCTTTGTGACCCTATGGACTGTAGCCCACCAGGCTCCTCTGTCCATGGGGATTCTCCAAGCAGGTATACTGGAGTGGGATGCCATGCCCTCCTCCAGGGAATCTTCCTAACCCAGGAATCGAACCCAGGGCTCCGGCATTGAAGACAGATTCTTTACCATCTGAGCCCCCAGGGAAGCTATAAGATATTTGTTTTTCTCTTTCTGACTTACTTCACTCTGTATGACAGACTCTAGGTCCATCCAAATAACTAGAAATGACCCAGCTTCATTCCTCTTTATGGCCGAGTAATATTGCATTGTATATATGTACCATATCTTCTTTATCCATTCATCCACTGATGGACTAGGTTGCTTCCATGCCCTGGCTATTGTAAATAGTACTGCAATGAACATTGAGGAATGTGTGTCTTTTGGAATTATGGTTTTCTAGGGTGTATGCCCAGGATTGGGGTTGCTGGGTCATGTGGTAGCCCTATTTTTAGTTTTTTTAAGGAAACTGCATACAGTTCTCCATAATGGCTGTATCAATTTACATTCCCACCAACAGTGCAAGAGGGTTCCCTTTTCACCACATCCTCTCAAGCTTTTATTGTTTGTAGATTTTTTTGATGATGGCCATTCTGACTAGTGTGAGGTGACACCTCATTGTAGCTTTGATTTGCGTTTCTCTCAGCCTTAAACGAGGTTGAGCATTTTTTTCTTGTGTCTGTTGGCCATCTGTATGTCTTCTTTGGAGAAATGTCTCTTTAGATCTACTGCAGTGCTCACTCAACTTTTATTCCTACATTTAATTCATCAGCATTGTCAAAAAGCATTCCTATAAAGTACTTGATTTCAGGTGGGGCAGGGATAAGAGGGTTCCCAGGCCTGGTCTCTTTCTCCAGAACAGAGGTTCTGAACTGGGGATGATCCTGTTCCTGAGGGCACATTTGTCAACATCTGCAGTCTTTTTTATTGTCATGATGGAAGCGAGTGTCACTAGCATCTCCTGGGTAGAGAGGCCAGGGATGCTATGATGCACATAGCCCCCACCCCCCACCCCCTCACCGCCAGGGAAAGACTTATCTGCTCCAAAATGTCAGTAGTGCTGCTGTTGAGAAACTCTGCTCTAGGGATTTATAATGATGACATCAGGGCTGGCCTGTTTTGTGTTCAATGAAAACTTTATTGCAGATCTCTGTTGCAAGCATTGTTTTCTTTCACTCAAATGTGTTTTTAAATATTTAGAAGAGATGAGACCTGGGAGTATACTTCTGGTAGGGGCTTAGTCATGAAATACATAGTTTAGAGAAGAGATTATTTTCCATAGTGATCAGGCACTCATCACAAAGGAGAGATGACTGAATGAGTCTGAACAAAATTGCCAGGTAAATATTTTCCTGACTCCAAAGAGATGTCCTGGGGTTTTACTCAGGGATGGAATTATTCAGGGGAGTTGCTACTTTCCCTTCCTTTTTCTGATTCTCAGCCAGAGGCAGCAACCACTGATGCAGAATCAAGGATTTTGAGGACCCGTCCCCGTTACTAATAAGGAGCCAGCCTGTTCCCCTGAGGGTTTCCCTGGTGGCTCAGACGGTAAAGAATCCACCTGCAAAGCAGGAGACTTGGGTTTGATCCCTGGGTCAGGAAGATCCCCTGCAGAAGAGAATGGCAACCCACTACCGCATTCTAGCCTGGAGAATCCCATGGACAGAGGAGCCTGGCGGGCTACAGTCCATGGGGTTACAAAGAGTCGGACATGACTGAAGTGACTTAGCAACCACACACACAGGCAGCCTGAAGGGCCTGGATCAGCAGTTGGAATGAGGCTGATCAAGGTCTAGACTGGCCATTACTGAAATATGCAGTTCTGGAGTCGAGTCCTTTCTCCCAGGACAGTGACCTGGGCCCAGGAGAACCTGGCTAGGTGAGTCCTGCAGACTGTAGGAACTGCAAAGGCAGAGAAAGAGCAGCCTCATCTCCCATTTTGTTGGCCAACTCAGGTTTAGGGAATTCATGTAATTTACCTAACATTACACAGCTGGTAAGAATTGAAACCAGGCTCTGACACCCCATCTTCTCTCTTTTTTTTCTTACTGACTTGGTATGTTGGAAGGAAGAGCAGATTTGAAGTCAAAAATAACACCCAGTTTTCTGTGGCTTTGGGCAAGTATAAAGGGCCCCTGCAATTTCCATAATCCTGCTGAACTGAGACTTCTCTCACTATGCTTTTGGGAATTCTAGTCTGTCTGTTCATATAAGTGAGAGTCAGTCACTGGGAGGAGGAGACAAGAACACTCCTGAGGGATGGAGGGGGAGAGGCAGCAGTGGCTGATGCTTCAACTAGGTTCTCTCAGCTCCTGGGTGAAAGAGGCAGAGAGAGGGTGATGTGGGCACAGGCTATGTGGGACTGCTGATGGTCAGGGCTGTAGCTGTAATAGCGGCAGAGTCAAGCTGAAAAGAAATTGGACAGAGCAGAGTTTTGGAGAACACCTTCTTGGCACAGGGAAGGAGTCATTCATTCATTCACTCATTCAGCCAGTCGGCCAGCCAGGCAGCCTTTGCTGAGTCCACACTCTGTGCCAAGCACTTGGTGGAGAATTAACATTAGCAGCAACACGGTGGATCCCTGCCCTCCTGCAGTTTAACAGGGGATGAGGACACAGGCTTGGGCCTCCCGGCTCTGCCACCTCCTTGCGCAAGCTCTTTACCATTCTATCTTGGTTTCCCTACCTATCAAGTTGGAATACTAATAGTACCCATGTTAAAGGGACACTCAGAGCATTAAATGATATAATTTTTAAAAAGCACTTAGCAGGATGCCTGGCAATAAACCGAATTCTATAAATGTTAGCTATTGTCATTGCTGTTAAGTGGTGATGAGGCAGATATGTGGGCTTCCCCACTGGCTCAGTGGTAAAGAATCCACCTGCAATGCAGGAGCTGCAGGAAACATGGGTTCAGTCCCTGGGTTGGAAAGATCCCCTGGAGGAGGGCATGGCAACCCACTCCAGTCTTCTTGCCTGGAGAATCCCATGGACAGAGGAGCCTGGCGGGCTACAGTTGTTGGGGCCACAGAGAGTCAGATATGACTGAAGTGACTTAGCGTGCACACATGCACAGGACATAAATGTATACATGCAATCACCATCTGTTCACGGAGTTCTGGTAGGTGATGGGGTTCACAGAAGGAAGATGGAGTGGTAAGGTGGGAAACGGGAGAAAAGAAGGAAAAAATGGCTATGGCTGCTGTTGTTTCTCCTCTGTCTGGGCAGAGGAACAAATATGCACACAAATCTCCATAAGAGGAGATCTCAGACACCACTAGAGTGCGATGAGTGCTTACCCATAGCCCAGCGGGATACCTCATGATCGCCTTGGTCTTAGAACAAGCCTACAAGTTAGGGATCACCAGCTGGGTTAACTTCTGGGGCTGCCATGGAAAGGACAGCGGGTGGCTTACTTTCTTACAGTCTGGAGGTTGGAAGTCCAGATCAAGATGCAGGAAGGGGAAGTCTTTCCCAGGGCCTCTCTCTTTGACTTGGAGATGGTGGCCCTCTTTCTGGGTCCTCACATGGTCCTCCCTCTGTGCATGTGTGAGTCTTTGGTGTCTTTTGATTATAAAGTGTCCTTTCATTATGTCCTTATAATAAAAGGACACAGGTCCTACTGGATTGGGCTTCCCTGGGGGCTCAGTGGTAAAGAATCTGCCTGCAGCGCAGGAGCTATAAGAGATGTGGATTCGATCCCTGGGTCTGGGGCATCCTCTGGAGGAGGGTATGGCAGTCCAATTCAGTATTCTTGCCTGGAGAATCCTGTGGACAAAGGAGCCTGGTGTGCTACTGTCCATGGGGTCTCAAAGAGTCAGCAGACAGGACTCAAGTGACTGAGCATGCAGGTCTACTGAATTAGGACCCCATTCTAACAGCCTCTTTTTGACTCAGCCACCTCTTTGGAAGTAACCTAACTTCCAAATATGGTTATATTCTGAGTTTCTGGGGTTGAGACTTGAACACATGAATTTTGACGGGATACAGTTCAGCCCATAACAGCAGGGTGTGCTCCGTGGGGAACCCTGGGAGAGAATCTACTCCTTGACTTTTTCACATGCCGGTGGCTGCCAGCATCCCTTGACTTGTGGCTGCGTCACTTGCATCTTTGCCACCATGGTCACATTGCCCTCCTCTTGTGTCTGTGAAATTTTCCTCGACATCCCTCTCCTAAGGACCCTTATGATGGGATTTAGGGCCCACCTGGAAGATCCAGGATAACTTCCTCATTTTCAGGTCCTTAATCACATCTGCAAAGACCTTTTTCCAAATGAAGTAATATTTGCAAGATCCAGGGTGGATATGGATATGAATATCATTTGGGGGGTAATTTTTCAGCCTACAACTTCACTCCATTGTGCAGACAGGAAAACTGAGGCCCAGCAAGATAAGGCAACTTGCCCAATATTCTAGAGAAAACAGGGGCAGAGGCAGGCTTCCAAACACAGGGGTCTGAACTCAATCCACTGCTCTTTCCAGTCCAGTGGGCTGGGCCTCAGATGAAAGCAGGATGAGAGAAGAGCTCTGCCAAGGAGGACACCTTCACCAGGAGGTCCCCCTTCAGACAGACCATGCAGAACAGATCAACCAGGCCTGTGTGGTAGGAGAACCCCACTATCATCTACTTGGGGTGAGACCAGAGATTCTCCTTACGGTCAGGAAAATTCCTAGAAGCAAGGAATGCAACATGAGCTTCAGATCCAGAGAAACCAAATTTATCTTGGAAAATGCCTCAGATACAAAAGGCCAAGGCTGCTGGAAGAACTCTGGTGACTCCGCTCGGCAGGCTGAGGTTGGAGAGGTGTTTATTCTCTTCGGGAATGAAGCAGTGGACATGGAAGGCCTTGCTGGGCCTTGTTCAAAGAGACACTGGAAGGCAACCAGGCTCTGTGAGGGTGGCGGCCTGCACTGTGGTTTGAACCTGGGCATGGGAGGGGAGAATAGGGTTGGGGCTCTGGCAGGAGCTACAAGCACAAAGGAGAAAATAAGATGACTGACTCATCCCAGTTTGTCTGGGACTCTCCCCGTTAGAGAGTTCAACCTCTTCAATATCCCTCATTCCTGGGCAAACAGAGACAGCTGGTCACCCTTATACTTATTTAAGTATAAGGAATGCATCTAAATGTAACTCAGATGGCTGTAACCATTCACCCCAAGGCTACAGCTCTGTCTACCTGGGGAAGGAATAGGGCTCTTCAAACTGCCCCCAAAGAGGCAATACAAAAAGAGATGCATTTGCAGGGCTTGAACTTGGCTACCCTAACAGAAACTCTAAGCAGCAGTGGCTTCAACATAATAGACGTTTCTTCCATTTAACAGCCTGGGCTCACATAGTTCAGAGCTAGTGCGCTCCATGGAGCAGTGGACACAATGCTTTCTATCTTGCTGCTCTACCATCACTAGGGTGTCACCCTTACTCACATGGGCCACTGCGTTCACATCTCTCATCATGCCCTGCTTTGTTTCTCAGCGCTCTCTCAAATCCTGTGTAAACAATTTCTTATGTTAAATTCCCTCTAGCTAAGTGTTTGGAGAAGGCAATGGCAACCCACTCCAGTACTCTTGCCTGGCAAATCCAATGGATGGAGGAGCCTGGTAGGCTGCAGTCCATGGGGTCACTAGGCGTCGAACATGACTGAGTGACTTCACTTTCACTTTTCACTTTCATGCATTGGAGAAGGCAATGGCAACCCATTAGCTAGAAACACTGTTGTAGCTAACACTTGCAGTGCCAGTAGATTACACTGGGCAAAAGAAGGCTTGTGTGCCACCACTGTGGTCTTTTTTTTTCCTTCCTGATTTTATTGATGTATTTTGTTCCTTTTAAAAATTAGACTATAATTACATTACAATGCTGTGCTTGTTTCTGCTGTACAACAACGTGAATCAGCTCTGTGTGTACAGACATCCCTTCCCTCTTGAACCTCCCTGCCTCCACCCCTCTAGGTCAGCACAGGGCACTGAGCCTGTCTCTTATACACATCTAGATGTGTATAAGAGACAGCCCTTCTTCTCTGTGCTTCATCTATTCCATTTCCAAAATATGCAACAGAATCTTCTTCCTTTCCTCCAATTCAGACCTTCCCGAGCTCCCACCCCATCCTCCAAGAAGTCTTCCCAACTGTTCCCATAGCGCGTAATGCTGTTGTTCCCACCGCCAGGCTGACTTCCGAGCAGAAGCCTCCTGCTCTGTTGTCCTTGTGATTCCATGACCGACTGCCTTGTCATTTGCTCATCTTGGGCAGAGAGTAAGCTCTTAGAGGGCAGGGAACACTTGAGTGACTAGAATTCTAAACTCACAGGGACTTCCCTGGTGGTCCAGGGGCTAAGACTTCTAGCTCCCAAGACAGAAGGCCTGGGCTCAATCCCTGGTTGGGGAACTAGATCCCAGATGCTGCGGCTAAGAGTCTGCCTGGCGCAACTAAAGACCCCTCAAGCTGCAAGATCAGAGATCCCATGTGCCGTGCCCAAGACTTGGTGTCCATGCTCACTCAGTCGTGTCCACCTCTTTGCAGCCCTGTGGACTGTAGCCCGCCAGGCTCCTCTGTCCATGAGATTCTCCAGACAAGAATATTGGAGTGGGTTCCTCCTCTGGGGGATCTTCCTGACCCAGGGATCTTGTGTCTCCTGCACTGATATGGGGATTCCTTACAACTGGTGTCACCTGGGAAGCCCTGGCGCCCACTCCAGTACTCTTGCCTGGAAATCCCATGGACAGGGGAGCCTGGTGGGCTGCAGTCCACGGGGTCGCAAAGAGTCGGACACGACTGAGCAAGATCACTGTCAGTGTCACCTGGGGAGCCCTGAGGCCTGGCACAGCCAAATAAATATTCTTTTTGAAAAAAGAATCTTTCAAATCACAAACATATTTTGCTGGAAGGAACCTTAAAAATCATCTCATCCCACCCCTTTATTCTACAGATGGGGAGATGAGGCTCAGATAGGGAAAGGGTCCTGTTCACGGCCACCGGTTGCATAGAGTGAGCCAGCTCTGGATCTGGTCTCAGGAGTCACTCAGTCTGCTGACGACCCATCCCCTGATTTTTTATAAGGTTTGTTTCCTAGACGTCTAGTTGATTTACAGTGTTGTACATTTCTGCCGTATTGTTGTTCACTAGTTCAGTCGTGTTCAACTCTTTGAGACCCCATGGACTGCAGAGCAAGGTGATTCAGTTATATATTTTATATATATATTACTTTCTTTATTCTTTTCCATTCTGGTTTCTTACAGGATATTGAATATAGTTCCCTGTAACACACTAATTTCTTCATCAAGAAAGTCTGGTAATGAGAAAAAAAAATGTTAACTGAAGCAAGGAAGCATGTTTAGTGACATAGCAAAAACTGTGAGGTGTGGTAAGGCTAATGCATTCATTTCTACTACAATATTCTCACTATGGGCTTCCCAGGTGGTAAAGGGGTAAAGAACCCGCCTGCCAATGCAGGAGATGTGAGAGACGAGGGTTCGATCCCTGGGTTGGGAAGATCCCCTGATGAAGGGAATGGCAACCCACTCTAGTATTCTTGGCTGGAGAATCCCATGGATGGAGGAGCCTGGAGGGCTACAGTCCATAGGTTGCAAAGAGTCGGACATGACTGAAGCAACGTAGCACACATTCTTGTTACATCCCTTGATTTTTATCTCTAGCCGTCTTCTCTTCAGAACTCCTATCCTGTATATCCCCCTTCCTACTCTGCATCCCCTCCTCAGTTGAGTAACAGATATCTCAACATGTTCAAAACTGGATTTGGAGAAGGCTGGGTGTGTGTGAGTGTGTGTGCATGGTGTCAGGGGATGGGAACCAAGTACTCATCACACGTTAGCTTTCTGTTAGCTAGAAACACTGTTGTAGCTAACACTTGCAGTGCCAGTAGATTACACTGGGCAAAAGAAGGCTTGTGTGCCACCACTGTGGTCTTTTTTTTTCCTTCCTGATTTTATTGATGTATTTTGTTCCTTTTAAAAATTAGACTATAATTACATTACAATGCTGTGCTTGTTTCTGCTGTACAACAACGTGAATCAGCTCTGTGTGTACAGACATCCCTTCCCTCTTGAACCTCCCTGCCTCCACCCCTCTAGGTCAGCACAGGGCACTGAGCTGAGCTCCCCATGCTGTGCAGCTGCTTCCCACTAGCTACCTATTTTTACACATGGGAGTGTGTCTATGTCAGTCCTATTCTCCCAGTTTGTCTCACCCTCCCCTTTCTCCCTCCCCATGTCCACATGCCTGTTGCCTACTTCTGCATCTCTAGTCCTGCTCTGCAAACAGGTTCCTCTGTACCACCTTGCTAGACTCCATACACATTCACTGTGTCTGCTTCGTCACTCAGTCGTGTCTGACTCTTTGTGACCCTATGGACTGTAGCCCACCAGGCTCCTCTGTCCATGGGGATTCTCCAGGCAGGTATACTGGAGTGGGATGCCATGCCCTCCTCCAGGGAATCTTCCTAACCCAGGAATCGAACCCAGGGCTCCGGCATTGAAGACAGATTCTTTACCATCTGAGCCCCCAGGGAAGCTATAAGATATTTGTTTTTCTCTTTCTGACTTACTTCACTCTGTATGACAGACTCTAGGTCCATCCAAATAACTAGAAATGACCCAGCTTCATTCCTCTTTATGGCCGAGTAATATTGCATTGTATATATGTACCATATCTTCTTTATCCATTCATCCACTGATGGACTAGGTTGCTTCCATGCCCTGGCTATTGTAAATAGTACTGCAATGAACATTGAGGAATGTGTGTCTTTTGGAATTATGGTTTTCTAGGGTGTATGCCCAGGATTGGGGTTGCTGGGTCATGTGGTAGCCCTATTTTTAGTTTTTTTAAGGAAACTGCATACAGTTCTCCATAATGGCTGTATCAATTTACATTCCCACCAACAGTGCAAGAGGGTTCCCTTTTCACCACATCCTCTCAAGCTTTTATTGTTTGTAGATTTTTTTGATGATGGCCATTCTGACTAGTGTGAGGTGACACCTCATTGTAGCTTTGATTTGCGTTTCTCTCAGCCTTAAACGAGGTTGAGCATTTTTTTCTTGTGTCTGTTGGCCATCTGTATGTCTTCTTTGGAGAAATGTCTCTTTAGATCTACTGCAGTGCTCACTCAACTTTTATTCCTACATTTAATTCATCAGCATTGTCAAAAAGCATTCCTATAAAGTACTTGATTTCAGGTGGGGCAGGGATAAGAGGGTTCCCAGGCCTGGTCTCTTTCTCCAGAACAGAGGTTCTGAACTGGGGATGATCCTGTTCCTGAGGGCACATTTGTCAACATCTGCAGTCTTTTTTATTGTCATGATGGAAGCGAGTGTCACTAGCATCTCCTGGGTAGAGAGGCCAGGGATGCTATGATGCACATAGCCCCCACCCCCCACCCCCTCACCGCCAGGGAAAGACTTATCTGCTCCAAAATGTCAGTAGTGCTGCTGTTGAGAAACTCTGCTCTAGGGATTTATAATGATGACATCAGGGCTGGCCTGTTTTGTGTTCAATGAAAACTTTATTGCAGATCTCTGTTGCAAGCATTGTTTTCTTTCACTCAAATGTGTTTTTAAATATTTAGAAGAGATGAGACCTGGGAGTATACTTCTGGTAGGGGCTTAGTCATGAAATACATAGTTTAGAGAAGAGATTATTTTCCATAGTGATCAGGCACTCATCACAAAGGAGAGATGACTGAATGAGTCTGAACAAAATTGCCAGGTAAATATTTTCCTGACTCCAAAGAGATGTCCTGGGGTTTTACTCAGGGATGGAATTATTCAGGGGAGTTGCTACTTTCCCTTCCTTTTTCTGATTCTCAGCCAGAGGCAGCAACCACTGATGCAGAATCAAGGATTTTGAGGACCCGTCCCCGTTACTAATAAGGAGCCAGCCTGTTCCCCTGAGGGTTTCCCTGGTGGCTCAGACGGTAAAGAATCCACCTGCAAAGCAGGAGACTTGGGTTTGATCCCTGGGTCAGGAAGATCCCCTGCAGAAGAGAATGGCAACCCACTACCGCATTCTAGCCTGGAGAATCCCATGGACAGAGGAGCCTGGCGGGCTACAGTCCATGGGGTTACAAAGAGTCGGACATGACTGAAGTGACTTAGCAACCACACACACAGGCAGCCTGAAGGGCCTGGATCAGCAGTTGGAATGAGGCTGATCAAGGTCTAGACTGGCCATTACTGAAATATGCAGTTCTGGAGTCGAGTCCTTTCTCCCAGGACAGTGACCTGGGCCCAGGAGAACCTGGCTAGGTGAGTCCTGCAGACTGTAGGAACTGCAAAGGCAGAGAAAGAGCAGCCTCATCTCCCATTTTGTTGGCCAACTCAGGTTTAGGGAATTCATGTAATTTACCTAACATTACACAGCTGGTAAGAATTGAAACCAGGCTCTGACACCCCATCTTCTCTCTTTTTTTTCTTACTGACTTGGTATGTTGGAAGGAAGAGCAGATTTGAAGTCAAAAATAACACCCAGTTTTCTGTGGCTTTGGGCAAGTATAAAGGGCCCCTGCAATTTCCATAATCCTGCTGAACTGAGACTTCTCTCACTATGCTTTTGGGAATTCTAGTCTGTCTGTTCATATAAGTGAGAGTCAGTCACTGGGAGGAGGAGACAAGAACACTCCTGAGGGATGGAGGGGGAGAGGCAGCAGTGGCTGATGCTTCAACTAGGTTCTCTCAGCTCCTGGGTGAAAGAGGCAGAGAGAGGGTGATGTGGGCACAGGCTATGTGGGACTGCTGATGGTCAGGGCTGTAGCTGTAATAGCGGCAGAGTCAAGCTGAAAAGAAATTGGACAGAGCAGAGTTTTGGAGAACACCTTCTTGGCACAGGGAAAGAGTCATTCATTCATTCACTCATTCAGCCAGTCGGCCAGCCAGGCAGCCTTTGCTGAGTCCACACTCTGTGCCAAGCACTTGGTGGAGAATTAACATTAGCAGCAACACGGTGGATCCCTGCCCTCCTGCAGTTTAACAGGGGATGAGGACACAGGCTTGGGCCTCCTGGCTCTGCCACCTCCTTGCGCAAGCTCTTTACCATTCTATCTTGGTTTCCCTACCTATCAAGTTGGAATACTAATAGTACCCATGTTAAAGGGACACTCAGAGCATTAAATGATATAATTTTTAAAAAGCACTTAGCAGGATGCCTGGCAATAAACCGAATTCTATAAATGTTAGCTATTGTCATTGCTGTTAAGTGGTGATGAGGCAGATATGTGGGCTTCCCCACTGGCTCAGTGGTAAAGAATCCACCTGCAATGCAGGAGCTGCAGGAAACATGGGTTCAGTCCCTGGGTTGGAAAGATCCCCTGGAGGAGGGCATGGCAACCCACTCCAGTCTTCTTGCCTGGAGAATCCCATGGACAGAGGAGCCTGGCGGGCTACAGTTGTTGGGGCCACAGAGAGTCAGATATGACTGAAGTGACTTAGCGTGCACACATGCACAGGACATAAATGTATACATGCAATCACCATCTGTTCACGGAGTTCTGGTAGGTGATGGGGTTCACAGAAGGAAGATGGAGTGGTAAGGTGGGAAACGGGAGAAAAGAAGGAAAAAATGGCTATGGCTGCTGTTGTTTCTCCTCTGTCTGGGCAGAGGAACAAATATGCACACAAATCTCCATAAGAGGAGATCTCAGACACCACTAGAGTGCGATGAGTGCTTACCCATAGCCCAGCGGGATACCTCATGATCGCCTTGGTCTTAGAACAAGCCTACAAGTTAGGGATCACCAGCTGGGTTAACTTCTGGGGCTGCCATGGAAAGGACAGCGGGTGGCTTACTTTCTTACAGTCTGGAGGTTGGAAGTCCAGATCAAGATGCAGGAAGGGGAAGTCTTTCCCAGGGCCTCTCTCTTTGACTTGGAGATGGTGGCCCTCTTTCTGGGTCCTCACATGGTCCTCCCTCTGTGCATGTGTGAGTCTTTGGTGTCTTTTGATTATAAAGTGTCCTTTCATTATGTCCTTATAATAAAAGGACACAGGTCCTACTGGATTGGGCTTCCCTGGGGGCTCAGTGGTAAAGAATCTGCCTGCAGCGCAGGAGCTATAAGAGATGTGGATTCGATCCCTGGGTCTGGGGCATCCTCTGGAGGAGGGTATGGCAGTCCAATTCAGTATTCTTGCCTGGAGAATCCTGTGGACAAAGGAGCCTGGTGTGCTACTGTCCATGGGGTCTCAAAGAGTCAGCAGACAGGACTCAAGTGACTGAGCATGCAGGTCTACTGAATTAGGACCCCATTCTAACAGCCTCTTTTTGACTCAGCCACCTCTTTGGAAGTAACCTAACTTCCAAATATGGTTATATTCTGAGTTTCTGGGGTTGAGACTTGAACACATGAATTTTGACGGGATACAGTTCAGCCCATAACAGCAGGGTGTGCTCCGTGGGGAACCCTGGGAGAGAATCTACTCCTTGACTTTTTCACATGCCGGTGGCTGCCAGCATCCCTTGACTTGTGGCTGCGTCACTTGCATCTTTGCCACCATGGTCACATTGCCCTCCTCTTGTGTCTGTGAAATTTTCCTCGACATCCCTCTCCTAAGGACCCTTATGATGGGATTTAGGGCCCACCTGGAAGATCCAGGATAACTTCCTCATTTTCAGGTCCTTAATCACATCTGCAAAGACCTTTTTCCAAATGAAGTAATATTTGCAAGATCCAGGGTGGATATGGATATGAATATCATTTGGGGGGTAATTTTTCAGCCTACAACTTCACTCCATTGTGCAGACAGGAAAACTGAGGCCCAGCAAGATAAGGCAACTTGCCCAATATTCTAGAGAAAACAGGGGCAGAGGCAGGCTTCCAAACACAGGGGTCTGAACTCAATCCACTGCTCTTTCCAGTCCAGTGGGCTGGGCCTCAGATGAAAGCAGGATGAGAGAAGAGCTCTGCCAAGGAGGACACCTTCACCAGGAGGTCCCCCTTCAGACAGACCATGCAGAACAGATCAACCAGGCCTGTGTGGTAGGAGAACCCCACTATCATCTACTTGGGGTGAGACCAGAGATTCTCCTTACGGTCAGGAAAATTCCTAGAAGCAAGGAATGCAACATGAGCTTCAGATCCAGAGAAACCAAATTTATCTTGGAAAATGCCTCAGATACAAAAGGCCAAGGCTGCTGGAAGAACTCTGGTGACTCCGCTCGGCAGGCTGAGGTTGGAGAGGTGTTTATTCTCTTCGGGAATGAAGCAGTGGACATGGAAGGCCTTGCTGGGCCTTGTTCAAAGAGACACTGGAAGGCAACCAGGCTCTGTGAGGGTGGCGGCCTGCACTGTGGTTTGAACCTGGGCATGGGAGGGGAGAATAGGGTTGGGGCTCTGGCAGGAGCTACAAGCACAAAGGAGAAAATAAGATGACTGACTCATCCCAGTTTGTCTGGGACTCTCCCCGTTAGAGAGTTCAACCTCTTCAATATCCCTCATTCCTGGGCAAACAGAGACAGCTGGTCACCCTTATACTTATTTAAGTATAAGGAATGCATCTAAATGTAACTCAGATGGCTGTAACCATTCACCCCAAGGCTACAGCTCTGTCTACCTGGGGAAGGAATAGGGCTCTTCAAACTGCCCCCAAAGAGGCAATACAAAAAGAGATGCATTTGCAGGGCTTGAACTTGGCTACCCTAACAGAAACTCTAAGCAGCAGTGGCTTCAACATAATAGACGTTTCTTCCATTTAACAGCCTGGGCTCACATAGTTCAGAGCTAGTGCGCTCCATGGAGCAGTGGACACAATGCTTTCTATCTTGCTGCTCTACCATCACTAGGGTGTCACCCTTACTCACATGGGCCACTGCGTTCACATCTCTCATCATGCCCTGCTTTGTTTCTCAGCGCTCTCTCAAATCCTGTGTAAACAATTTCTTATGTTAAATTCCCTCTAGCTAAGTGTTTGGAGAAGGCAATGGCAACCCACTCCAGTACTCTTGCCTGGCAAATCCAATGGATGGAGGAGCCTGGTAGGCTGCAGTCCATGGGGTCACTAGGCGTCGAACATGACTGAGTGACTTCACTTTCACTTTTCACTTTCATGCATTGGAGAAGGCAATGGCAACCCACTCCAGTATTCTTGCCTGGAGGATCCCAGGGACGGGGGAGCCTGGTGGGCTGCTGTCTACGGGGTTGCACAGAGTCAGACACGACTGAAGCGACTTAGCAGCAACAGCAGCTAAGTGTTTAGAGAGGTTTTGGTTTTCTTGATTGGATACCATCTGTGACTTGAAAATGGTAACTACAGAGAGGGGGATGGACAAGAGAATGTCACAAACATACTCACTGCAGACACATTTCTAGAAGGCAGACAGGACAGAGGGGTATGGCCATTTAGTGACTAGAACTGAGATGGAGAAAATGTCTTGCATATATTGCCCATGAACAGTTAATTTGAGCTGGGTGAAGCACCAGAGTTTCAGTCTGGGACGCTGTGGCTTCCTGAGTGGAAAATCCAAAGACGGGTGTGAACTCAAAAGGGGTTGAGCTAGGGTGAGGAGGACAGTTGGTTCTGCCTGCAGAAAGCAGGAGCAATGCCAGGAAGGCTCAAGGAGGTTCAGGCATAGCCAGTATTTTACAATAACTATAAATGGAACATAACTTTAAAAAATTGTGAATCACTTTGTTGTACACCTGAAACTGACATAATATTGTACATCAGCAATACCTCAATTAAAATTTAAAAAAAAAAAAAAAAGGTACAAGCAGTGAGGCTGTCAGGAAACCCAAGCTGGATGTCCAGGACGTTGGAAAGAGGCAGGAAGGGCAGCAGTCCATGAAGAGAGGGACAAGAGACTCTTGGATGATACGGTAGGTTGGTACAGGTCGGTACAGGTCGGTACAGGTCATCAGCTAAGGTCCCTGATATGGACTGAACTATTTCCTCCAAATTCACGTGTTGAAGTCAGAACCCCTAGTACCCAGAAGGTGACTCTATTTGGAGAAAGTCTTTAAAGGGGTAGTTAAGGTCAAATGAGGGCTTCCTCGATGGTTCAGACAGTAGGGAATCTGCCTGCAATGCAGGAGTCCAGAGTTTGATCCCTGGGTCGGGAAAATCCCCCGGAGAAGGAAACAGCAACCCACTCCAGTATTCTTGCTTGAGAAACCCCATGGACAGAAGAGCCTGATGGACTACAATCCATGGAGTTGCAAAGAATCAGACAAACTAAGCAACTAACACGCAAGGTAAAATGAGGTCGTTAGAGTGAACCCTAATCCTAACTGCCCTGTGTCATTATAAGAAGAGGACTCAGGCATGCATCGAGGCAAGACCATATGGAGACACATGAGACAGCAGCCACCTTCAAGCCGTCTTGCAAGGAGAGAGACCTCAGAGGAAACCAAACCTGTCAGCACCTTGATTTTAGACCTCCAGCCTCCAGGACTCTGAGAAACCTAATTTCTGCTGTGTAACTCACCTGGTATGTGGCCATTTTATTATGGCAGTCCCCTACTTAACAAAGAATTTTCAATCCTTCCCAGCAACCTTATCTGGGAGCATTTTGCCTGACCAAACATTTCTTTTTCTCTCTGTTTTTCCTTTTAAATTTCAAAAAATTTTAAAAATACATAATAGCCTGAAGATTACTAAATATGCATGCTCTCATTATGCAGAATTAGCAACCGTAAAAGTATGTTCCTGTTTATTTCAAGGGTTTTTGATAAAATAATGAAAACATTACAAATATAGTTAAAGATCATTTGACCACAACCTTTTCCCCTCCTCTCCCTCCTCAGAGGCAATCACTGTTAATGTGATGTGAATTCTTTCAACCCATGTGTCCATAAAAAACATTTGGAATTGGTTGTGTGGGTTTTTCATCTTTTGCAATCATGCTACATGTCTGGTGAACCTTGGCTCCGCCTCTTTCTATCATGTGCAGGGCACCTGATACCACTGAATGGAACAGTGACAAAATTATGCCTTGTAGATAAGGTCAAAGAGAAGTCATGGGGTGGGGCTAAAGCTTTAATACTTGCTAATGTCCCTTTTTGAACAAAGAAAAAATACGGGTTCTAAATTTTCAGCAGGCAAAATATCAGGTGAAATTCTCAAACCATCATCATTTTCCATACACTTATTTTTATGATTGCCTTCTATTTAAGGTGACTGTTATTTGGTCTTTCACTTATGACACCAGAATAAAGCTAGCCCATAAAATTAAGTGTAAAGATGCAGACAGATTTAAATAAAATTGTTATGCCAAAACAGTAAGATGGCTTGTATACACTGAAAATTAGTGAAGACTGTTCATGAACAGGGTCTGGGGAAAGTCAGGTAGGTCCACAGGCGTACTTTAGGAGCAATGGCCATATCTGGAATGCATTTCAGATGGAATGCATTTTTTACAGTAACTGTTGCAGTCCTACAACCATCCTGAAGAAGGGGTGATAAGCTCCCTTTGTAAATTAGGAAACTAAGACCCAGAGGGATGAAGTTGAACTGATACCAACACTCGTGTTAAGCTCTGTCTACTACCTTAGAGTCTTGTCTTTGCTAAAATGGGGCTTAAAGACACCGAATCTGACGAATTCAAAGGGCTATTGAAAGGTTGGAATACAGGCAAGGATGTAAATGTGTTTTGAAATCTTTGAAATGCTGTCCAGGTGTTTCTTGGACTTGTGGCTGGTGCAGAAGGAGCCACACTTGGTTTAAGACTTTGCTGCTGTCTTCTTGAGATTCCTAACACTTTTATCTTGGAAGTGAAGGCCAGTGGGACAGCACAGCAGGCCCAGGAGGCCTGGAGCCTCTGCTCACATGGGGTTAGCCTCCCTGCCTCCCTTGGGTGAGTGGGACTGTCTCCGTTTCTCCAAGTCCTGGCTCCAGGGCCCTTCTAGCCTCCCCACCCCAGCATGTTGGATGGCCAAGCTCCACTGTTGATCCGCTCTGGCCTGGGTACCGGTGCAGGACAGTCAGAGTCTGGCAGGCCTGTGCCCATGGTGTCTCACATGTGGGGAGGTGTGGTGGCCCTCCCTCAATTTGTTCAGTGCACACCTGAGCATGGGCGTCTTGGCCACCCTGCCTTCAGGACCCAGGGTACCCTGATGCCAAGGTCAAAATCTCTGGGAGAGCTGGCCCAAAGGAAGGGGAGATAGACATCCCCACTCCCTGCCAGGACCCATTCTTCATTTTCCTCTGGGTCCCACAAATTAAATAGCCAGCCTTGAGAACTGAATAAGTACAAGGGAGTACACGCACATGCAGAAAAGCAAAACCCAAGAAGAAAATCTAGGAGGGAGAAATAGTGTTTAGGGAGACCTCAAGGGGCAGGAGAGGAGGACATGGCAACCAGTATTCTTGCCTGGAATCCCCACGGACAGAGGAGTCTGGCGGGCTACAGTCCATGGGGTCGCAAAGAGTTGGACATGACTGAGTGACTGGCAAGTAGATGGGGAAACAGTGGAAACAGTGGCTGACTTTATTTTGGGGGGCTCCAAAATCACTGCAGATGGTGATTGCAGTCATGAAATTAAAAGACGCTTGCTCCTTAGAAGGAAAGTTATAACTAACCTAGACAGCATATTAAAAAGCAGAGACATTACTTTGTCAACAAACGTCCGTCTAGTCAAGGCTATGGTTTTTCCAGTAGTCATGTATGGATGTGAGACCTGGACTATAAAGAAAGCTGAGTGCTGAAGAATTGATGCTTCTGAACTGTGGTGTTGGAAAAGACTCTTGAGAGTCCCTTGGACTGCAAGGAGATCCAACCAGTCCACCCAGTCCTGGGTGTTAATTGGAAGGACTGATGCTGAAGCTAAAACTCCAATACTTTGGCCGCCTGATGAAGAGTTGACTCATTTGAAAAGACCCTGATACTGGGAAAGATTGAGAGCAGGAGGAGAAGGGGACGACAGAGGATGAGATGGTTGGATGGCATCACCAACTCAATGGACACGGGTTTGGGTGGACTTCGGGATTTGGTGATGGACAGGGAGGCCTGGCGTGCTGTGGTCCACGGGGTCGAAAAGAGTTGGACATGACTGAGCGATTGAACTGAACTGAACTGAGTGACTAAGCACAGCATGGCAAGGAGCAGGTAGGTCCACACAGATACGGCAAAACACAGATGAAAGAGGCCCAAAACCCGACTCCTCTCTCATAGGTATTAACTCATGAGGGGCCTCTGTGTATGCATCTGTAAAATGAGGAGGCTGGACTGGGAGCAGGGCCTGAGCCATCATCCCATCTCTGAGGATAGTGTGGAAATCTACGGACTCTCTCCTCAGAGAAGTGCCCAGACTCTTGACATTTTGCATGAAACTTCAGAGCATCACAGCTTCCCAAGGACTCCGTGGATGGCCCACAAGGGCTCTGGGTTAGGAATTTCTGAACCGAAAGTTCTCTGAGGCTTCCTCCAGCCTCCAAACTAGGCAGTAAGGAACTCATCACCTAAGATCTTAAGGCTTCCCAGGTGGCGGCACAAGTGGTAAGAAACTCGCTTGCCAATGCAGCAGACATGAGATGCAGGTTTGATCCTTGTTTTGGGAGGATGCCTTGGAGGAGGGCATGGCAATCCACTCCAGTATTCTCGCCTGGAAAATCAGATGCACAGTGGAGCCTGGTGGTCTGCAGTCCATAGGGTCGCACAGGTCGGACACGAATGAAGTGACTTAGCACGTACAAGGGTGTGGGCAGCTGGCTGAAATGTTAGAGTCCCAAATGAGACTGAGAAGGAAAACTTTAAAAAAGAGCAAGAGAGGTCTGTTAAAGGGCAGAGTGGAGAAGATGGCAGTGTGTGGAGGCCGTAAACACATCGTGGGAAACCAGGCAGTGAGCTCTTTAAATTAAAAAAAAAAAGGAAAGAAAACAAAGAACGTTCATACTAGAGGAGTAGAAATTGATGGCTTAGCAGGTAAAGACAGGGACCAGGCTTCGGAGTCGGCTGGAAATGGGAGCATTCCGCCCAGCACAGCTGACTCATGAACTGTGCGCACTAACTGGTCTCTGGGGAACTTACCTAAATTCCATGGTGGGAGTGACAGCTGCTAGCCTAGTCTCTGATGGGCCACTGATTGATTTCTGGGGCCAGCTGGCCAAAGCTGTGGAAAGAAAGAGTGGGTAGGCACTGCCTCCAAAGAAAGCAAGTCCAGGGCCTTGGGGAAAAGTAAAGACGGAGGAGGGGGTCAGACATTTGAAGTGAGGCAGCAAAGGGCATCATGGCAAAATGCTTCAGTTTGAAAGGAAGACCAGCGTCAGGGGAGACATGCAGAGAAGTGACGCATACAGTGGGGAAGAGGGCAGCCACAGAAAGGGCAAAAATGAAAACAGCCATTTCTGATGCTCAGGAGAGATGTGATAAACCAATGGTTTTTTGCGTGGGAGAAGACGGGAGTGCCGGAGTTACACATTTCATCATTTAATTGCACAATTTGTAACAAATTAACAACCCGCACAAAACAAGACCAAATGTTACCCAACAATACCTGGACTGCAAAAGAAGACTCTCTGAGGAGTCCACCAGGCTGAACACGTGGTGGAATGATTTTTCCAGAGCGTAGGTCCCCTGGAATCGGGATTTGGTGATGGACAGGGAGGCCTGGCGTGCTGTGGTCCACGGGGTCGAAAAGAGTTGGACATGACTGAGCGATTGAACTGAACTGAACTGAGTGACTAAGCACAGCATGGCAAGGAGCAGGTAGGTCCACACAGATACGGCAAAACACAGATGAAAGAGGCCCAAAACCCGACTCCTCTCTCATAGGTATTAACTCATGAGGGGCCTCTGTGTATGCATCTGTAAAATGAGGAGGCTGGACTGGGAGCAGGGCCTGAGCCATCATCCCATCTCTGAGGATAGTGTGGAAATCTACGGACTCTCTCCTCAGAGAAGTGCCCAGACTCTTGACATTTTGCATGAAACTTCAGAGCATCACAGCTTCCCAAGGACTCCGTGGATGGCCCACAAGGGCTCTGGGTTAGGAATTTCTGAACCGAAAGTTCTCTGAGGCTTCCTCCAGCCTCCAAACTAGGCAGTAAGGAACTCATCACCTAAGATCTTAAGGCTTCCCAGGTGGCGGCACAAGTGGTAAGAAACTCGCTTGCCAATGCAGCAGACATGAGATGCAGGTTTGATCCTTGTTTTGGGAGGATGCCTTGGAGGAGGGCATGGCAATCCACTCCAGTATTCTCGCCTGGAAAATCAGATGCACAGTGGAGCCTGGTGGTCTGCAGTCCATAGGGTCGCACAGGTCGGACACGAATGAAGTGACTTAGCACGTACAAGGGTGTGGGCAGCTGGCTGAAATGTTAGAGTCCCAAATGAGACTGAGAAGGAAAACTTTAAAAAAGAGCAAGAGAGGTCTGTTAAAGGGCAGAGTGGAGAAGATGGCAGTGTGTGGAGGCCGTAAACACATCGTGGGAAACCAGGCAGTGAGCTCTTTAAATTAAAAAAAAAAAGGAAAGAAAACAAAGAACGTTCATACTAGAGGAGTAGAAATTGATGGCTTAGCAGGTAAAGACAGGGACCAGGCTTCGGAGTCGGCTGGAAATGGGAGCATTCCGCCCAGCACAGCTGACTCATGAACTGTGCGCACTAACTGGTCTCTGGGGAACTTACCTAAATTCCATGGTGGGAGTGACAGCTGCTAGCCTAGTCTCTGATGGGCCACTGATTGATTTCTGGGGCCAGCTGGCCAAAGCTGTGGAAAGAAAGAGTGGGTAGGCACTGCCTCCAAAGAAAGCAAGTCCAGGGCCTTGGGGAAAAGTAAAGACGGAGGAGGGGGTCAGACATTTGAAGTGAGGCAGCAAAGGGCATCATGGCAAAATGCTTCAGTTTGAAAGGAAGACCAGCGTCAGGGGAGACATGCAGAGAAGTGACGCATACAGTGGGGAAGAGGGCAGCCACAGAAAGGGCAAAAATGAAAACAGCCATTTCTGATGCTCAGGAGAGATGTGATAAACCAATGGTTTTTTGCGTGGGAGAAGACGGGAGTGCCGGAGTTACACATTTCATCATTTAATTGCACAATTTGTAACAAATTAACAACCCGCACAAAACAAGACCAAATGTTACCCAACAATACCTGGACTGCAAAAGAAGACTCTCTGAGGAGTCCACCAGGCTGAACACGTGGTGGAATGATTTTTCCAGAGCGTAGGTCCCCTGGAAGCAAGGACCCCAGGTCAGAAGGAGCCTTGAGAGTCAGCTCTGGGTTCACGTCTGTCCTCTGCCATCTCAGCTCTGTGATTGCAGTTATTGAAGGGATTTAAACTGCAGTTTTGTCAAAGGAGAAAGTATTCTTTGTCATGCCTGTGCCCAAGGTGGTTAACAGGCTCTATGGAAAAAATGTGTGCATAATAGCCTTGAACACTGTAAATCACTTCAAATGTAAGACAGCATTCTCTGTTCATTTATTTGTTTGTTACCAATCCAAGTCCTCCCATTATCCCAGCTAAACAGAAAGCGTTTGCACAAAGTTAAACAAAGTCAAAATACTATAACAATCCAGTCCACGTTGTCCCTCCTTTTATGACCATTATCGGTGAAGCATGGGCTGGAATGTGGCTTCTTCAGTCATTCTTTGAGCTTATTCTCTTATTGACTCCATCATTCATTCTACTCACAATGGGTGAGACCCTGCTGAGGGCCAGACATCTCGGAGATCCCCAGAGGATGGAACACGACGCTTCTGTCTGGGGGAAGCTCATTGATTAGCAGGACTCTTACATCCCCACAAGGGAAAGAGAAGGAACTTTCCCCATCTCCTTTTACCTCCACTGAGGTGGAGCTCATCACAGTTCAATTTTTGTCAAGCCAAAGCAAGTTCCAGAGATTAACTTGACTTCTGTCTGGGCCACAGCTGGCTTTCCTCATTTTCTTTCTTTTTTTTTTTTTTTCATTTTCCTGAGATGCATCTCAGTTTTGAGCTTACTGTGTAAATTAACCCCATCTTTGAAAAGCCCCCTGCTTTTTTCCCCAATTTGTCATGGCTGAAAAATATGACACTCTCTCCTTGAGCTGCAAAGTCCTTGAGGACAAAAGCCTCTTTCTCCTAACTTAAGTTTTAGTCTAAATCCCACGGCTCAAAATATGTTGAAGCCCTGGCCGTAGGAGTTTATCGTGACTCTGTGGGAACACAGGACAGCAAACTCTCTCCTTAATCCCACCCCTTCCTCTGGGCGACTTCCAAAGCCAACGCTGGGAACATGAGAAACCAAGTTAGAACCCTATTTGTGCCCTTTGGAGGTGGATCACAGGTAGATGGGGAGGGACAGGAAGTCCTGCAAGGCTGGACAGCATCGGACTAATTAAGACACGGTGCCGTCCCGTGGGAGGTGCCATGGGCTTCTTCCAGCCACACTCTGCACAGCACAGTGGAGACTACACTTAACTGTGCAGCCTGGGAACTATTTGCTTAAAAAGAAGCATCTCTGGGTAACATCCTCCATGCCCTCTCCTCCCCATGTCAACCTTATGCCTCTTAGCTCTTCACTGCTCCCTAGGGTGATCCTTTCACCTCTCGAATCTCTTCCATTACACCACCTTGAGGTTTTGGTTTTTCTTATTTTCTAAGTAAAAACTCTCCTGCACCGAATACCCTTTCCCAAGCATGCCCAGGTTCATCTCCACTACAGCTAACCCCAAACAAACGTCTCAGAGGCGCTTCTCCTGAAGACCTAACTGCCTCTCTCTCTTAAGAGGGAAAGACTGCCAGCTAGCTTATGGCTCCTCTGTGTTCTCAATTCTGTATTATTATTCAGCTGCCACCAATGAAACACTTTTTCTGAGTTGTTGTTTGTTGTGGTAAAATACATATAACATGAAACTCACCATCTGGGGGGCTTCCCTGGTGGCCCAGTGGTTAAAAATCCGCCTGCCAATGCAGGAGACATGGGTTCGATCCCTGGCCCGGGAAGATCCTACGTGCCGCAGAGAAACTGCGTTCCTGTGCCACACCACTTGAACCCATTCTCTAGAGCCTGCGCTCTGCAACGAGAGGCCACCACAATGAGAAGCCTGAGCGCTAGAGAGTAGCTCTAGCTCGCCACGACTAGAGAAAAGCCCACGCAGCACAGACCAGCGTAGTCAAAAATAAAAATACAGATTTTTAAATAAAAAAGAATTAACCATTTTGCCTACTTCTTTCCTTTATTAATGGAGGAATAATTGACTTATAATATTACATTATTTTCAGATGTATATCAATGATTTGATATTTTTATATATTAAGAAATGCTCACAACAGTAAGTCTGGTTAACATCTGTCACCATCATAGTTACAAAAATTGTTTTTTTTTTCCTGTGATGAAAGAGAGCTTCCAAAATCTCTGCCTATTTTTAATTGAGTTGTTTTTGTTGAGTTGCTGAGGTTCTTTATATAAAGTAGAGAACAATCCCTTACCAGATATGGTGATTTGCAAATATTTTCTCCCATTCTGTGGGTTGCCCTTTCACTCTCTGGATGCACAAAAGGTTTTAATTTTGATGAAATCCAATTTATCTAGTTGTTCTTTTGTTTTCTGTGTTTTTAGGGTCATAGCCAAGAAATCCCCACCAAATCCAGTGTTATGTAGATTTTCCCCTATATTTTCTTCTAAGAGATTTACAGGTTTAGCTATTACCCTTAGATCTTTTATTCATTTTGAGTTAATTTTTGTATATGGTGTAAAGTCAGGATCCCACTGCATTCTTTTACATGTGGATGTCCAGTTTCCCCAGCAGCATTTGTTGAAAAGATTGTTCTTTCCTCCTTGAAAGGTCTTAGAATGATTGTTGAAAACCAACTGTCCATATTAAATACCTCTTCTCTTGAAGTCTAGTCTCTTCCACCTTTCCCACTTTGGCACTCTTGTCACATCACAGCATCAACCCAGTGCACGCCCCCACCGCTGTTAGAAGACTCTTCCGGTTTTGCAGCTGTTTCCTTCAGAGGCCACTGCTGATACAGACCAGTGCCAATCCCCTCCAGCCATGCCTTCCAATCTCAGACAATAAGTTTCAGCAGCCTTTAAACTTGGGTTNGCTGAACAGAGGATGCCAAAGATAGAGTTTGAGTCAGCTCAGCACCAGCTTAGCCGCCCCTTTTTGCTCTCCTGGTTCCTCCTTCCCTCTCCCCTCCCCCTCTGGCCAGTTGTTTCCTGGGCTTTGTCTGAGACACACTGTAGAGTTTTAGTCCCGTCTGCTACTGCGTGCCGAAAAACAGGCGAGATGGGGGAGAAGCCGCCAGGAAGTTTCTGACAACCCTGAGTTGCAGGGCCTCTGCCTCTGCTGATAGTACAGGACGGCAGTAACCTCAGGAGAAAGGCATTTAGAGGCTGCGCAGAGCTGTGGGCTTGTGGCTAACTCAGGGGAGGAGAAAGGACGGGCCTGGAAATGCCTCTCTTAGATGCATCTTATTTGCCACCAACCATCTTTATTTTGACTCACGTTCTTGGAGTTGCCGGTGTTCTATACTGGAAAAGATGTGCCAGAGGCAGAGCAGGTAACGGGCACCCAGTGCTTCTTGGAATCTGCTGTGGGGCTTTTGAGGGTGGGGTGGATGACAGAGGTCTTCCCACTCGCTTTCCTTAAAGGGCCAGCACAGCCTGTGGGCCATCAGACCTGAGTGTGTGGGGGACCTGCTGAGGAAACCAGGCTGCCCCGGGACCAGTTTAGGACTGGGCCCTTTCTTCCTCTGTGAGGCTTGTCTGGCGAGGCGGTGCTGGGAGGATGAGGTGATGTCTGGGCTCCAGGCTGAGGGAAGTGGCAGCTCGGCTGACTTGTATCCTTCCTCAGAGAATGAGGCCCTTCCATTCCTTACTTTCCCAGTCTCAGAGTAGTTTTTTTATCTGTGTTTGTTTGTTTGTTTTTTACCAAAAACATAGAGTAACTCTGTCACCCTCCTCCAGGTATGGAGAACTTGTGGGATTAGAGAAGTTTCTGGATTTGCTAATTATTCGGGTGAGAAAAGGCAGAGGAGAAGAGGTCAGTGAGAGGAAAGGGTGGCAGGCTGTCTTTGCCGAGGTGCATCTGGGAACACAGGGACGCCTCTGTTCTCTTTGGTAGGATTGAAACTATTCTTTTCCCCTCAGGCAGCTACACAGTTTACACAATGTGTATCCAAGCCATCGTGCATCCTGTTCAATGCAAGGAAGTTAGCTGTTCTTTTCCCCAGGTGAATATTCAGATCCTGATATTAAAATTTTATTCATTTTGTTCTTGAGTGGTAGCAGACTTCTCTTTCTTCCTGAATTACTATTTGCTGCATTATATTCCTTTGGCTTCTAAATGCCCAATGCTAGGATCAGCCCTGTTTTGAGCGGATTCTAAGTCTCCCCAGTTGAGGACTGATAGAGTCCGGCTTTTGCTGGAGTACACTCTCGGATCTCAGTGCCTTTAGCACTTACTGTCTTTGTGACCCGCTTACTGCCTTCAAGCCAACCTATTGAAACACCTGTTACTTTATATCTTACAATTAAGATGCAGATTTGATGACTTATTACTTAGGAAACTATTAGAATTTCATGAATGCTTGGTAGAATTAGATTCAGTCATTCCCAGTGTCTTTTTCCAGTAAGTCCTAGAAAAGCTTATGACTAAATATTCAGATCCCAATGTGCATCTGTATCAGCAAAAGCAGGCAGACAGACATTTAGAAATGTGTTCACTTGTGTAGTAGTGTGTTTTAGAAGGTAGCCCAAAGTGACTTTCCTGATATGTAAGCCTGTGTTTGAGCTTATAAAGACAGGAGTAGACAGGCATGAGATATTTGGCCCTATCATATGTAATGAGAAAGTAAATATTATATAAGTGAAGGCTGATGCTTTCGTTTTCATTTTTCTGTGCATGATGTAATGGCATTTCTCAACCACTAGTTGATTAACATTTTAAGAAGTTTATCCTCAGTATAGGATTTGCTCTTAAACTTAGAAGTCATAGCCCTATCTTTGAGGTGAAGGTGAAGTCGCTCAGTCGTGTCCGACTCTTTGCGACCCCGTGGACTGTAGCCTACCAGGCTCCTCCATCCATGGGATTCTCCAGGCAAGAATACTGGAGTGGATTGCCATTTCCTTCTCCAGGGGATCTTCCCGACCCAGGAAGTGCTCCTTTATGTTTTAGAAATATTAGTTTCACAAACAGCTATAGTAAAAAGAAGAAAAATACACTGTAAAAGCTTTTTATTTTTATGAAACAACTTTGATTCTAGTGCCTATTAGTTATATTGGGAATATGCTATGTTCAGTTTATCCGTAAAATTAGAGTGGTGGTTTTTTTTCAGTCGGAGAATATGAATTCTAAAACTTTCACAGAGTTACTTTGGAGGTTCTGAACCCATTTTAATTTAAATTTTAAGATGTATTTTATCTATTAAAATGTATTTTAAAATTACATGTGTACTCTAATGTACTATCTGCCAGTTGGACATCACCAGAATAAAGTTTCTCCCCCATTTCTGTGTATATATTTATAGTGTTTATGAATGTATTCTTGATTAAAAAGGTGAAGATTACGTCTTCTAGTCTGGTCTTCTTTTTTTTCCTTCCTCCGCTAATAGCAAGTGTGTACAGTATTGCAGAACACACTGCAGATCGTGAGTCCTGTGCTTAATAAATATTAGGCAGGTCTCAGATGTTCAGTTGTAGTCGTGAGTGGGTGACGTGTCGTCAGTAAGTGGTCACATTGTAATACTGGCTGTGTGCTACCAGTTTCTGTGCTCCTTGCCCCAGTTTTCTAATCATATCTACATAGTATACGAATGTACATAGTTTTTAGATATTGAAGCCATTTAACTTTGAAATAATATTTCTGTTATTCCTTCATGCTCTTGTATCAATTTATTTGAATAATATGTTGAGATGAAGGGCAAACTGAAACTGTTGCTATTTCTTTTTTGTTGTTGTTTGTTTGGAGAAGGTTTGTTACCATTGATGACAACTACATCACCAGTATATATACATACATGCATATGTGACAGAAATAAATGGTTTACCAAATAATACTTACCATTAGTACATGTGATACAACCTGACATTTTAATATTCTGTATTTTTCATTAATAATAACTGCTATTATACTCATGTCCACAGGAGCATTATTCACAATATATTTGTTTCTATTTGTATAAAGCAGTTTAAGAACAAAGGTTCCCTGCAGTAAAATGCAGCACAGAAATAAACAAGATGCTGAGGCTGATATAACTGTAATTCAGTAATCTCTAATTTCAATCAAAATTACTTGATTGGTTAAGTCATTTGGCTTTAAATAAGTAATGTAAATTTGAATCTGTAAAATTGGTTCATGCTATTAAATACTGAAATTGCATGTTACATATGTTGAGTTCCGTATATAAGATTTGTTTGAAAAGTTGCTGCTGTTTCAGTTGAAATCACTCGGTTCCTCAGTGCTAGAGTTCTAAGACATGGTACGCGAGTAAATCTTCATTGTGCTTGTGTGCATTTCTCATTTCTTTCATTCTTAAAGTTGATCACATATTCTGTATTGCTCTTAGAGTTGAAAGGGACCTTGCCTATTAACCAACCCCACTTCTAACTTAGTCCTGCCCTTGTCAGAAGTTACTCCTTTTGCTTAAAGGTCTCTGATTGTAGAACATACAACCTATGGACTATTCATTCTGTTGGTAGCAGAGTTCTTTTTTAAGCTGAAAGTTGCCTCTTTGTAACTTATGCCCATCAGCCAAATTCTGCCCGGCAAAGATCAAGTATACAGACAGTCCCCAACTGTCTGATGGTTTGATAGATTTTTCTATTTTGACAGTGGTGTGAAAGCAATATGCATTCAGTGGAAATCATTGCCTGAATTTTGATCTTTTCCTAGGCTAGTGGCAGACAGTGCATACTCTCTCCTGATGCTGGGCACTGGCAGCAGCCACAGGGCTCATTCAGCCCCATGACCATGAGTGTAAACAACCGATACAATGATTCTGTACCCACACGGCCATTGTTTTTCATGTTCAGTGTGGTGTTCAGTAAATTCCATGAGATATCCAGCACTTCATTATAAAATAGGCTTTCTGCTAGATGATGTTGCCCAGCTGTAGGCTAATGTAAGTGTTCTGTGCACACTTAAGGTAGGCTCAGCCAAATGATGTTTGGATATATCAAACGGTTAGCTATATCAAATGCACTTTTGACTTAGGATCCCCCCCACCCCCCCANCTTTCTGCTAGATGATGTTGCCCAGCTGTAGGCTAATGTAAGTGTTCTGTGCACACTTAAGGTAGGCTCAGCCAAATGATGTTGTTTGGATATATCAAACGGTTAGCTATATCAAATGTACTTTTGACTTAGGATCCCCCCCACCCCCCCGCAGTTTTTATTCATTTATTTTTGGCTGTGCCGGGTCTTCCTTGCTGTGTGGGCTTTTCTTTAGCTGCAGCAAGTGCGGGCTGCTCTCTAGTTCTGGTGTGTGGGCTTCTCTTACTGCGGAGCACAGGCTCTATGTGCGAAGGGGGCAGTAGTTGCAACGCATGAGCTCAGCAGTTGTGGCTCACGAGCTCTAGAGCAAGTAGCCGTGGTGCACAGGCTTAGCTGTTCTGTGGCATGTGGGGTCTTCCTGGATCAGTGGCCGAACCCATGTCTCCTGCATTGGCAGATGGATTCTCTACCACTGAGCCACCAGGGAAGCCTTGGCTTAGGATATTTTTAACCTATGCTGGGTTTGTCAGGATGTAACTGCATCATAAAAATACCTGTATTTCCTCTTCTAGTTGTCAGGTTGCTTATACTTAAGCTGTCTTCACCAGCCTAAAGAATTCTCTTTCCATTACCACATGCAATTAAATTTCCTAACTCCTTGTCATTTTAGCATTCCCTTTGGACAGTTAAAGTGTCTTTGCTTTGAAAATGTGGTGGTCATGTGTGTGTGTGTAGAGAGGTGAAGGAAGTACAGCAGAAACATGGGGAAGGCATATTTGATTACTATTCCTTTGCTTTCCTTCACTATTTCTTCTAGGTGTTAGGAGTACATTGGTGAGACACTGTTATATATTAAGTACATGACTTTTACAGTCAGGTTCCCAAGTCATCATGTCTTTAGCAGATGTAAACGAGAACAGGAAGACACAGTTTCTACTGAAGCCATGTAATACCTGTAAGACAGAATTTGACACTCACTCAGCACTTGGAATGTTACATAGTTTTCAGCACACCATGTCTACTACTTGCATTCACATGTATGATCTTCTTGTTTCCCACACTTCCTACTGTTTTAGCTTACATCTTCATTTTTCCTCTTTGGGACTGTTGAAACAATCTATTTTACCTATTCTCTATATCCTCTAACCCCTCTGTCTTCTAACTGTAGCTAGAATGATCTTTCTAGACTACAGAGCTGTCTATGTCACTCTCCTGCTTAAAATCTATTAAAGCTTCCTTTCTGCTTTTAAAAGAAAGTTCAAACTTTTTAGCAGGAGATAAAAGGGTTTTCATGACCTGCCCATTGCCTGTTTCACTAGTTTTACTTCCTGCCTTGGCCTTATAAGCACTCAGTCCTGAAACACCATTTAAAACTTGTAGACATCTACCTGAAATGCCTGTATCTTCTTCTTAACTGGACGACTTGATACTTGTCCTTCAAGGTAAGGGGTTATCACTCCTGGAGAGCCTTCCTTGACTGGAATAAAAGTTCCCCATCTGTGCTCCAGTAGCACTCTGTTAACACTTCTTATTCAAACCTGTGTTGTCATCTTTTCTAGCTTGGTTCTCTGCCCACTAGTTAGATTCTGTTAGACTGTAAGATCTTTAAGAAGAGGAATTCTTACTCATCTCAGTTTCTTAAATGTCTGTGACAGAATAGATGTCAGTGAATGTTACTTGAACAAATAAATGAAGGAATTAAGATGTCATTAGATTAAGCTGTAGTGGGAACTGTGCCCAGTTCATTTGTATATTTACAGGGTTTTGCTGAGCTTGATGTGAGGCCTGAGGTGGGTGCTTAGTATAGGATAACTAAACAGTATAGAGTTGCCATGTGCCTTAGCTTATTAATATCCATATGTGGTAGTGTAAACAGGAAAAGGGATTTATTTATATACTTGAGAAGACCTTTTGAACTTTCTGTTTGTGAAAGGACAGATTTCCCCCTGCAGTCTTGTTTTCTTTCTCTGTAAAATGAAAGAGTTGACAGTCCAGTCTCTTAAGGTTTTTTCCATTTCCAGCATCCTACTAGAAAGACTAGCTATAATTCCTGAATCTGGACCATAAGAAGTACAATCTAGAATTGTACCATGACTTTTTTTTTTTTAAGCTGCTCCATTGCTCTATTGAGTCTCAAAGTGAAAATGGAGAGTGAAGAAGTTGGCTTAAAGCTCAACACTCAAAAAACTAAGATCATGGCATCTGGTCCCATCACTTCATGGGAAATAGATGGGGAAACAGTGGAAATAGTGTCAGACTTTGTTTTAGGGGGCTCCAAAATCACTGCAGATGGTGACTGCAGCCATGAAATTAGAAGACGCTTACTCCTTGGAAGAAAAGTTATGACCAACCTGGATAGTAAATTCAAAAGCAGAGACATTACTTTGCCAACAAAGGTCCGTCTAGTCAAGGCTATGGTTTTTCCTGTGGTCATGTATGGATGTGAGAGTTGGACTCTGAAGAAGGCTGAGTGCCAAAGAATTGATGCTTTTGAACTGTGGTGTTGGAGAAGACTCTTGAGAGTCCCTTGAACTGCAAGGAGATCCAACCAGTCCATTCTGAAGGAGATCAGCTCTGGGATTTCTTTGGAAGGAGTGATGCTGAAGCTGAAACTCCAGTACTTTGGCCACCTCATGAGAAGAGTTGACTCATTGGAAAAGACTCTGATGCTGGGAGGGATTGGGGGCAGGAGGAG
>SJYX01008348.1:104535-118058 GCA_006410675.1 Oreotragus oreotragus
GTCGGACACGACTGAGCGACTGAACTGAAACCTAAGTCATAAAATGACCAAACCCTGTGCATGAACTGTTGTTGTCACTCCTCCAAAGAGTGCTGTTCCTTTGCTTTTCTAGAACTTCAGCATAAGACTTAGACATTCTAATGAAATTTTGTCCTATGAGATTTGGTGTAGGTTTTTGAGATTGCTTAAAATTTTTTTTTAGTACCTTGTAAGTACTTTTTAATAATTATTTTATTTTATTTTTTTTGGCTGTGCTGGGTCTTTGTTGCTGCACATGGGCTTTCTCTAGTTGCGGTGAGCAGGTGCTACTCTTCTTGGGTTATACAGGCTTCTCATTGTGGTGGCTTTTTTTGTTGCAGAGCACAGGCTGTAGGGCACGTGTACTTCAGTAGCTGCAGCACGTGAGCTCAGTAGTTGCAGCTTGTGGGCTCTGGAGCGTGGGCTCAGGAACCTTTAGCTTGTGGTGAACAGGCTTAGTTGCTCTGTGGCATGTGGTATTTTCCCAAATGAGATATTGAACCCATTTCCCCTGCACTGAATGCAGGTGACTTTTTATCCACTGTACCACCAGGGAAGTCCAAGATTGCTTTGAATTTTGATTCTTCTTTTATGACTAGGCTGTGCTGCGTCCACTTGTATTATCTAACATTTTATTAGAGGCCTCCCTGATGGCTCAGATGGTAAAAAAATCTGCCTGCAATGCTGGAGACTCAGGTTCGATCCCTAGGTTGGGAAGATCTCCTGGAGAAGGAAATGGCAACCCACACCAGTATTCTTGCCTGGAAAATTCCATGGACAGAGGAGCCTGGCAAGCTACAGTCCATGGGGTTACAAAGGGTCAGACATATAATGGATATGCAGATATTTAAACAAATGGTCAAATACCTAATATATCTTTGCTGAAATAACTAAAGCATTAGGTGTTTTAATCAAGATGTAGTCTTTCTCTTTTTCTTTCCTTAGTTATTATTATTTTTTTTTCTAGGTTGTACAGTGTGTGGGAAGACCAGTGAACTTGGAGTCAGCATATCTGGGTTCTAAATCCTAGCTTTTGTGCTTTCTACTACTATGTGATATTAGATAGTCACTTAATTCCTCTGGACTTCAAATCTCTAATTGGCATGAGAAGGAAAAAGACTGAAGTCTCCAGTGTTCTGCAGTTCTGACAGTGTGATTTTCTGGGCCACACTTGGATATAGTATGGAATTGTCATTGAGAACTTGTTGAGAATCTGGGGTTAAACTGCCTGTATTTTCCTCCTGTCTCTGCCCTGCTGGCAGAGTGACAGTAATCTATATGGGCCTCTATTTCCTCATTCGTAAAATGGGGTTTATAATACTTCATGATTGCTTTGAGTTAGTTCTTAGAATATATTCTACACATGGTAAGGACTGTATAATTGTTTGCTGCCATTATTATACTTAAAAAAGCAAAAGATATCAGTGAAGACATTGCAGTTTCATGTAAGCTCCTGGGACAAAATAGAAATGTTTGTTTTTACAGTTGGGAATTTAAAAATATGGTAGAAGCCAATGTGGAAATGTATAAAAAGTTAGTGATATATTATGAATCATTGTCACACACATTAGAAGGAATAGTGGGTGATTTTGATGTTTTGGGCTATTTAAATGAATAGCTTTTTAAGCTATTTAAATGAATAGCTTCAGTTTTCTGTGCTAGTAAGAAAGCCAGTAGCTGTAAATTCTCAGATAACTTCTAGCCATGGAAATATTGGCTTGAATCTCTCCCTTCCATTCAACATTTTAACGAATCTGCAGGGAGCAGCCAGATTCACCTTTTCCTGCCTCTCACATCTGGTGAGCTATGAAATGGCTAAACATTGGGCTAAAAAGGAACAGGAACGACCTGGATAATCATTGTACCGGCTGATTTTTTCCGGTAATTAAGAGCTGACTGTCTCCATCAGGGTCCTGTCTTTCCTGTCAGCAATGGGTTCCGTTTTGAGGCTCAGAACCTTCTGGGATCCTGAAGGGAAGACCTGTCTCCTGTTGGCTAGACTGACTCTGCCCCCACAGCTTTCTCTTACTTTCCTCTGTCTCAGTACCTTCAAGGGAAATAGGTTATGCCTAGATCCCAGGGGAGTGAAAGAAAGGCAGGCTTTGGTTCACCTTCCCAAGAGAATTGTTGGGATTAAATGAAATGATATTTGTTTAAAGTTTTTAGCACATTGCATGTGAACTAACAGTTACAGTAGATGCTCAATGAGTTTTAGCTTGGATTATTAAGTGCCTTCTAAATGTGTTAGGGACTGGGATATGAAAACTAAAGACAGCCCCTGTACTGAAGGAATTTAAATCTGATAAAGGAAAAGGTTACTAAATATGAATCAGGAAATCTTTGTTCCTTTTTCGTCTCTCTTCCCTATTTCTTAACGCTTTTCTTTTCCTAGTACAAGGTAAATTCTAGGAGAACCCTTTCTTCACAACTAAGAAGACTCTAATAAGAGGAACAAACTGAGTAGAGTTGTCACAGGTTATTCCGGTGACTGGGAGCTTAGTCAAGGTGGGATAAAGGCAGCGGTGAGTCCTGTTATTAGTAAGTAGTAACAGGATTATTGCTAGTTTGCAGGTGGGAGGGATGCCCTGTAGCGGGTAAGGAAGCTGTCAGGGAACTGAGGCAGGTCACAGGGCTTGTTTATCCCGAGTGACCTGCTTGGTAAGCTTGTTTACTTTTTATTTCCCACTTGCAGTTTCTCGGGCTGACCTCTGGAAACTTGCTTTTCTGGGTGCCGGCCCTCCCTCCGGATTGGAAGTAGCATTAGCCTGAAGAAGTTGTTCTATTTAGGGAGCTAGAGCGGAGGGCCAGCGATTAGGCCCTTATCTGCAGTGGGGCCTTCTGAGTGGTGTGGGGACAGATCGGAGCATCTGTCCTGACAGTGACAGAGGCTCGGCTTTTTCTGCATCCTGGTTGGGTCAGAATTGTGAAGAAGCAGTGATGGGCCGGGCCGTCTGAATGAAAAAGCCCTTCATTGTATTCCTTCGACATTCCAGTGTCTGGCACAATTAGCCAGGACTCGGAAAACAAGTTGGACAAACAAGCAAGCTGCCTTTCTGAAGGATAAAGGATTCCTGGCACGGCTGAGTCAAGTGCGTTGACGGCAGAGACAATTGGGAGGGTCTGGGAAGAGGTAGGGACTTTAGGGTGCCATTCCTGGATGGAGGAGGGGAAAGAACGGAGCGGCAAGCCAACAGTACTTTGGACGCTGATGAGATCTGCTATACTAGATCTACCTAGAGGCTGGCTGAGGCCGGGCTCACTCAGTAAAGTAGGTGGAATCACTGGGGAGAGGCTCCGAGAGACTGACTCTGGGCAGCTGTGAGTTGGGACATGAAGCTCCCTTCAGAATCTAGGAATCTGTTGGCAGCGAACAGCGTATAGTCTTCCTTCGTGATGGTCTCTCCCGCTGCGGGGGCTTTTCAGTCAGTTAACACTTTATATAGACATTTGGCCTGAGAAGAGTCAAGCCCTAGGAACAGGCTGGGCACTGGGTACCCTGAGTTTGACTTGGCAGTAAGCCATTTTACCTCCCCGGCCCTCCTGCAACTGTCTCAGATTCATGGGGTCATAAGCTTCTGCTCTGAAAGAGGAGAGTAACTCGGAGACTGGCTTTTGCCTAACCAGGCTTACTCCACTTACTAATGCGGCTGGACTGCTCTCCACCCGAAGTGCCCACCTTGCCTGCTGCCGTTGGTCTGCAAACACTGAGCTGGTGCTGCTTTTGAATAGGATGCCTTTTGCGTGAAGACCTGGACCCAGTTTGGAAGTGCCCCAGGGAGGAGCTTCCTCTCTGACCTCAAGGGGAGGGAGGAGGTCAGTAGGAAGTGGTGGGTGGAGCCACTCCTCCGAACTTCTGCTGTCTCTCTGCTCATTGCACGGCCCTTTGGCTGGCTGGCTGTTCACTTCGCAGTCTTTTTTAAGGAGCTGCAGGGGGTGCACAGGCCCCTAGCTGGAGGTTCTTTGGGACACCTTCTTTCTAGGCAGGGTCAGCAGACGCTGGCGACATGTGGCCCAGTTACCAAGATGAGCACGAGTTCAACACCCACCTGGTTTGCCGCATGTGCTGTATGGGTTAGTATGTGAAGTTTCTTTTTTCCTTGCCAGGGCCTGAGGGTCCCAAATAGTCTTTACTCTCACTGACTCACAGGAACGCATGAACTCAGAAGCCTTAGAGGCATTTACAGCCTTTGGGCTTGTTAAAACGTGCAGTGGGAGAGACCATTGGTTCCCAACTTCCTGGGGAACGTCTTAAAGTTGTAGTGACTGGCAGTTAAGAGCCTAAGCTTTGGGTGTGGGACTTTTTTATAGAGACTGAATTCATGCTCACGCTTCTGTCTGAGTCAGGAAACCGCTTTTAAGTTATGTTCTGAAAGTCCAGGGCATATTTTTAGGAGAAGTTGGTTGGTTACAGAGTCTACCTTGGAGCAGACAGGATTGTGGGAGGAGAGGAGGGTGGAGTCATGGCCCAGGTTTCCTCTTTGCGGCTGATTGCTAATTCTCCTGCACTTATTTACTCTCTTGCCAGCTGTGAGGAGGGAAAAAGGCTTGAAGGTGTTCTGGGGATGGGGACCTCAAGAAGATTTAGAGGCTAGGAAGAGTCTTGTTGCTTAGATTTCTTGATAAAGGAGAGGAGTTTGTTTAAATAATGTTCTATGACCTTGAGCAAGTGGCCTAGCCTTTTTGGCCACAGGTTTTCTTGGCTTCCAAACTGTAGGGTGTACAGACTGGTGTTGGAGGCATCATCATCAATTCCCAGTAAAATGGATAAGATAAGGAAAATAGAGTGTGTGCTATTCATAACTTACTTAAAGAACTGTTCTTTATTCTGAAATTGCCGTTTTTACTTTTTTGGTGTTAAAATGTCCATTATTTTATGAAAGAATTATTGTCAGGTGGTAGTTTGTTTTTAGATAACTTTACTCAGCAAAATAAAAAGTCGACAACTTTATGTTAGGTTTTCTGATTTATTTTGGAACATGTACTTATTTACTGTGAAATCTAAGTTTAGGAACTACTGGATTGATAATACTACTAATGTCTTTTGGTTTTGTACTCTTAGTCTCTAAAGCAAGACAAAATTGTGACCCAAATGAGCAGATTTTTCACTAAATTTGAGATTGCTGGTTGTTTGATCAAGAGGAGATCTCAGAAAGGGAGTAGAATCAGGGTTCCGATCCTGTCTCTTGACTGACAGACTGGCAGACGCTTTACTGTCTGAGCCACCGGGGGAGCCTACCGACAGACCAGTACTGCCAAATCTAGTGCTTTCTCAGAAGTAAAGGTGGTACTGCAAGAACAGCAGTTTTAGTCAGTTACTGTCATGGAGTCTAGCTTTTTATCTTTCTGGTAGCGCTGAGATTTCCTCTGAGATCTAGAGGAAAGACTCTTGTACATCTGAAAATGCTTAGTGATATGAGGGCCCCTTTTCTGTAATCAACAGAAAAATATAAGGAAGGCTAGAATCTTCATTGAAATTTTCAGGGCAAAAACATTGTTCTCCCAGCTCATCCACCTCCATTTAATCCCCTGGTGCCAGTGTGACCTAACAGTTAAGAAAATGGACTTTGGCCTCATTGTCTGCATGGGGCTCCCACTCTACAACTTCACTTTCTACTTAACTTTCTCTGCCTCAGCTTCCTCATTTACTAAAAGATTAAAATAGGCCCTAGCTCATACAGTCATTACGAAGAGTATATGTATTGGTGCCAAGCCCAGTGCAAGTGCCTCTGCTGATTTTGATATGGTTGCTTTACGGCCTGGTATTGGGAAACCATTGACCTAGTCCAGACTCCTCACTTTATAGATGAGACTCGGGCTCACAGAGGGGAGATGAGTATCCTGTAGAGTAAGCCATAGAGTGGCAGCTGGGAAATCCAAGATATAGACCTGATTCTGCCCCTCTGTAACCTTATCTAAACTCAAACCTGGGCTTCAATTTAATCATCTTTAAGATGATTTTTTTGAGGATTGTTAACCCCTGTATTTCTTCATTTATGTATTTCTGGACGTGCTGGGTCTTCGCTGCTGCGAGTGGGCTTTCTCAAGTTGCAGCAAGTGAAGGCTACTCTCTAGTTGCGGTACTTGGGCTGCTCATTGTGGTGACTTGTCTTGTCGTGGAGCACTGGCTCTAAAGCATGTGGGATTCTGTAATTGTGGCTTGTTTGCCCGTGGAATGTGGAATCTTTCTGAACCAGGGATCAAACCCATGTCCCCTGAATTGGCAGGTGGATTCCTAACCACCGGACCACCAAGGACGTCCAAACCCTGTATCTCTTTGAAACTGTGAAGTATTTTATTTTTTCTGAGTGTGGTGTTCCATTAAAGACTCTAGAACCTATTATGCTTTTCTCATTCTTCCGTTCTCCTTTTAAGCCTTTCCTTTCATCTCTGTGACTCTTTTCTTTTGCCACCAGGCTTAGTCCTGGCTTGTTTCTTTACCTAACTTTTGCCTTTCTGCCTTGTACTCTCTGATTCCCAGTAGCGCAAAGAATTATCAGTAACAAAGTTCAGATTTTCCTAAGAAACAACATGAAAATTTTAATTTTGTCCTGAAGTCTCTAGTTATCATGTCCCTAAATTCCCAAGTCCCAGTCCTCACTGTGGAGAAGGCAATGGCACCCCACTCCAGTACTCTTGCCTGGAAAATCCCATGGATGGAGGAGCCTGGTAGGCTGCAGTCCATGGGGTCACAAAGAGTCGGACACGACTGAGCGACTTCACTTTGACTTTTCACCTTCATGCATTGGAGAAGGAAATGGCAACCCACTCCAGTGTTCTTGCCTGGAGAATCCCAGGGACGGGGGAGCCTGGTGGACTGCCGTCTATGGGGTCACACAGAGTCGGACACGACTGAAGGGACTCAGCAGCAGCAGTTCTCACTGAGACATTCTGAGTCTTCACCAACCTGTGGAGACTGATACCTTTCATGTATCCCTAGTGTAGTTATAGTTTGCACCTCGCCTCTTCCCTTCTTTATATAGGACTGTATTGTGTTCCCTCCTGATAATTTCACAGTGATGGTAGAGTTTGGTAGTTAAAAGTCCATTTTAGACTTGGGTTTGAATTCTACTTCTGTTACTAACCATGTGACATCAGGCAAATTTTTATTAAGTGTCCCTGAACCTCAGTTTGAACTATGAAATGAAAATAAATAATATGTGCTTGATAGAATTGTGAAGATTAAATCAAATACTAAATGAGACAGGCCTTGAACAGTGCCTGACAGAGAATAGATACAATAAATATCCAAGTCATTCTTACCTCCCAAAGTTGACTTGCATACTTCTAGGGAGAGGAATCCTTATATAAGGCTGGTGCCATTCTATATTACTGCTAAGCGCATTTTAATCGCTTGATCTTCATTTTAGCCCATTTTCTTTGAGTTCACATTAAGTGGTGTGAAGTTTCCTCTGTCTAGATGTGGCAGGAATTTAGAAAAGCTGTGACTGTGGAAAGGGCACCCAAATGGAGATCTCTGCTCCCTGCTGTAAAGTCTTTTAATTATCATTTGAGAATATGTCTTAGTCTGATCATAAAGGATCCATATAGATGTAACGGCACATAGTGGGCTCTCACATAGTATATCTTGTTAAATGAATGAGTATTCTCAAGTGCTTACTGTTGTCCTAAATTTGGCTATTTAAAGAAATTTTAAAACATAATTCTTGACTCCAAGGAGCTAAAGTTCAGATAAAGAAATGGGATTTGCATGTAAAGATGTCTAGCAGTAGATTTTGTACACTTGGTGCCAAGTCAATTAAACACAGGCATCCAGGGGTGGCTGGGATAGCCAGAAAGGTTTAAAGGAAGAAATGAGGCTTCAGCTGGACCTTGTAAGTAGGCTCTAAATTAGAGGAGGGCAGATATTCCACTAGGGGGAAATGGGCAAACAAAGGCAAGAATGTGCAAAGTATGTTTGGAAACTGAGATCAGAATGGTTGCAGTGGGGAGTCTAAAGATAAAGTTGGAAGAGTAGATAGATTGTAAATTCCTTCAGGTCAGTGACCCTGTCTTATCTTTATTTCTCCCAATCACCTAACACATAGTAGGTAAAAACTGGAATTGAATTTCAGAGGGGTGTAATGGACAACAGAAACAAAGGATGTAGACTTGAGCTTGTGGTCTTCTGAGAGCAACTAAAGGATTTTGAATAAAGGGGTAGTATGAGCAAAGTGGTGATTTAGGAAAACTTGAAATAGGCTAGCTCTTCTATGTGCTGCAGCCTCAGCTGTCAACTGTTAGCATCAAATCTGTATCCTTAGTTCTGCCTGCTCTTCTGAACTCTAGATCTAAGGCTCCAGCTGTCTGCAAGAAGGGTCTGCTGACACCTCTTGTTTCTTCTGCATTGTTGTCGTTCACTTAGCTGCTCAGTCGTGTCTGAATCTTTGCGACCCCATGGGCTGCAGCACGCCAGGCTTCCCCGTCCTCCACCATCTTCCGGAGCTTGCTCACTCGTGTCCTTTGAGTCAGTGATGCCATCCTACCATCTCATCCTCTGTCATCCCCTTCTCCTCTTGCTTTCAATCTTTCTCAGCATCAGGGTCTTTTTGAATGAGTCAGCTCTTTGCATCAGGTGGCCAAAGTTTTGAAGCTTTAGTTTCAGCATCAGTCCTTCCAATGAATATTTAGGACTGATTTCCTTTAGGATTGACTGATTTGATCTCCTTGCTGTCCAAGGGACTCTCAAGAGCAACACCACAGTTCAAAAGCATCAGTGCTTCGGTGTTCAGCTTTATTTGTGGTCCAACTCTCACATCCATACATGACTACTGGAAAAACCATAGCTCTGACTATATGGACCTTTGTTGGCAAAGTAATGTTTCTGCTTTTTAATATGCTGTCTAGGTTGGTTATAGCTTTTCTTCCAAGGAGCAAGCTTCTTTTAATTTCATAGCTGCAGTCACCATCTGCAGTGATTTTGGAGCCTAAGAAAATAAACTGTCACTTTTTCCCATTGTTTCCCTATCTATTTGCCATGGAGTGATGGGACCAGATGCCATGATCTTAGTTTTTTGAATGTTGAGTTTTAAGCCAGCTTTTTCACTCTCTTTCACCTTCATCAAGAGGCTCTTAAGTTCCTCTTCACTTCCTACCATAAGGGTGGTGTCATCTGCATATCTGAGGTTATTGATATTTCTGCTGGCAATCTTGATTCCTGCTTGTGCTTCATCCAGTCTGGTGTTTCTCATGATGTACTCTGCATATAAGTTAAATAAGCAGGGTGACAATATACAGCCTTGATGTACTCCTTTCCGGATTTGGAACCAGTCTGTTGTTCCATGTCCAGTTCTAACCATTGCTTCTTGACCTGCATACAGGTTTTGCAGGAGGCAGGTCAGGTGGTCTGGTGTTCTCATCTCTTTAAGAATTTTCAGCAGTTACTTTACCCAACCCAATCTGTGCCTTTTGTTTTCCTTATCTCAAGGTACCACTCCTCCCAGTTACTGTGACTAGAAACTTCACGATTATCTTCCACGGTCCCTTTCTTTAACAGCTAGTCAGTAGCTAAAGGCTGTGTTTCTTGCTCTGCATTGGGTTGGGACCTGCCTGCCTTTTTGTATTCCCACTACCTCAGCACTGTTCATGCTTTGGTTTCTTTCCTGCTCTGTTGCACACAGTAGGCCTCTAGTTGGTTTTGCCTCTTACTGTTTCTCTGCTGCAGTCTGGTCTTCAGTCCAGTGCCAGGCTAATCTTTCCAGAACACTCTGGTTCAGGAAATTTCAGTGGTATCTTTTATCTACTGAAAGTATTAACATGCTCCTTATTCCAGCTCTGGAGTGATGTGATCTCAGGTCACCTTATTAGTTTCCATGGTATGTAGCCACACCATGCCCTTCAGCATATCCTTTGTATTCACACGTCTGCAAGTCACTGCTCAAGCTTATTCTTTGGAATTCCTTAACCTCTTTTTGGGCTGGCAAAATCATACTTGTCATCCCAGGTTTACTTCAAATACCACGCCTTTCATGAACTCTTCTCCTGTCCCTGTCAGAATTAATCAACTCTGTTTATCTGCACAATTTTGTGCAGCTTGTATCTGGTATCTGTTTGCTTGGTGTTATTGTTAATTATTTATTTATTAATACATATTGGTCTCTGCCACTAGGTTGACCTCATGTGGTCAGGGGACAGGCTGATCCCAGCTTCCTACATATTTATTTCCCTTTTTGTCAGCTCACATGTCTCAGTTTTAGAATTCCAGGTGGTTGGTGGTTCCTGGGCTTCTTGAACCACTTGTAATTTTTCTGTGGCCCTCAGGAAAATAAGCAGAGGCTTTTCTCTCATTTGTTTTTTCATGATTCACGATGCACTGGGGCTATTGTAGGCTGTGTTGGAACAGAACACAGAACTTTGTGCCTCAAATGCAGGCTTTCATTTCTGACCTATCCTCAAGTTGTTTTGAGTACAACAGGACAGATGGATAAGCAAACTATGATACCTTGTAATAAACACAAGAGGGAGATGACCTCAACTCGTGTGTAAGGGATGGAAGAGGTGATAGCTAAGTTGAATGCTGAAGAATTGGGGAAGCCCGGAGCTGTCTTCCACATAGAAAGTGAAAGTGAAGTCGCTCAGTCGTGTCCGACTCTTCGTGATCCCATGGACTGTAGCCTACCAGGCTCCTCTGTCCATGGGATTTTCCAGGCAGTATACTAGTGTGGATTGCCATTTCCTTCTCCAAGGGATCTTCCCAACCCAGAGATTGAACCCAGCTCTCCCGCATTGTAGACAGACGCTTTACCATCTCAGCCACCAGGGAAGTCCTGTCTTCCACCCAGAGAGAACAGTAAATGCAAAGCCTGGAGGGTATATGAGCACATGCCTCACTGGGAGACAGTTGTACATTCACAACAAAGGTCCGTCTCGTCAAGGCTATGGTCTTCCCAGTAGTCGTGTATGGATGTGAGAGTCGGACTATAAAGAAAACCGAGTGCCGAAGAATTGATGCTTTTGAAGTGTGGTGTTGGAGAAGATTCTTGAGAGTCCCTTGGACTCAAGGAGATCAAACCAGTCCATCTTAAGGGAAATCAGTCCTGAATATCATTGGGAGGACGGATGCTGAAGCTGAAACTCCAATACTTTGGCCACCTGATGCGAAGAACTGACTCATTTGAAAAGACCCTGATGCTGAGAAAGACTGAAGGCAGGAGGAGAAGGAGACGACAGAGGATGAGATGGCTGGATGGCATCACTGACTCAATGGACATGAGTTTGAGTAAACTCTGGGAGTTGGTGATGGACAGGGAAGCCTGGCATGCTGCAGTCCATGGGGTCACGAAGAGATGAACATGACTGAGCGACTAAACAGAACTATACATTCATAAAAAACTCTAATTTTATGAAAGGTTGGAGAGGGAAAAGTGGCTACATCATAAGAGGTCTTAGATCTCAAGCTAAAAAGTTTAAATGTTATCCTGAATGCAGGTATCAGGCTTCAGAATCCTGATAAAATCCCAGTAGAGCTGGGTTCGAACTTACCTTGTGATCTTGGGCAAGCCTCTGTGGGCTTTATCTTTCCAGTAAATTAATGCCTTTCCAGCATTGTTGAAGCTTCCCTGGTGGCTCAGAGGTTAAAGCATCTACCTGTAATGTGGGAGACCCAGGTTTGATCCCTGGGTTGGGAAGATCCCCTGGAGGAGGAAATGGCAACCCACTCCAGTATTCTCGCCTGGAGATTCATGGATGGAGGAGCCTGGTAGGCTGCAGTCCATGGGGTCACAAAGAGTCAGACATGACTGAGCAACTTCACTTTCACAGGGTTGTTGAGTACTGGGAACAATAAATGTAAGGTACTTGACATATAAGTAGATTGTCGATAAATGTTAGCTGTTTTATTATTAGGAGGATAAAAGGAGTCACTGAAGGGTTTTAATGTGACAGTAAGAAGATCATTTTTGTGAAAAAGGTTGCTGGCAGCCTTGAGGAGGAGCTGTCTTAGTCCGTTTGTTATTGAGTTACTAAGTCGTGTCTGACTCTTTGCTACCCCGTGGACTGTATAGCCTGCCAGGCTCCTCTGTCCATGGAATTCTCCAGGTAAGAATACTGGAGTGGGTTGCCATTTCCTTCTCCGGGGGCTCTTCCTGATCCAGGGATCAAACAGATTTGGTACCGCTGAACTACCTTTGGGCTGCTGTAACAAAACCATAGACTCAGTGGCTTAAACAGCAGACATTGATTTCTCCCTGTTCTGGATGTGGGTCAGTCCATGGTCAAGGCGCCTACTGATTTGGTGTCTTGTAAGGACCTCTTCCTGGTTCCTAGACAGCTGGCTGTCTTCTCACTGCACCTTCATGATGGAGTGGGTGCGAAAGAGCTCTGGGGTCCCTTTTGTAAGGACACTAATTCCATCTATAGAGCTCCACCCTTATGACCTAATCACTTCCCCAAGGCTTCACCTTCTAATTCTGTCACATCACACTGGGAGTATGATTTCAGGGTATGAATTTTAGGAGGGCATAGACATTCAGACCACAACAAATGGATTATATATAGCAGGGAAACCTATTAGAAGCAGGGAGAGAGATAAGAGTTCATTTTTTGGCAAGTTGAGCTTGAAATGAGCATGAAAGTTTTAGGAGTCAGTTGGACTTATGAGAATGGTATTTAGGATAAAGTACTGAGCTGAAGATAATAAATTTTGGAATTGTCAGTGTATAGGTTACAGTTGAAACCACGGGTAGAGCAAAACATTTTGGGAAAATGTGAAGAACAACTCTTATTTATTTTTTTGAAAGCCTATAGGTGTTTTATTTTGTTTTGTTTTCATCCCATTTTTAACACTAGGAATTTTGCCTGTGATTTTAGGTGGCTTATGACCCCACCCCCTCCAAACCCACTTATCGACCTTTCAGTTCAGTTCAGTTCAGTCACTCAGTTGTGTCCGACTCTTTGCGACCCCGTGAATCGCAGCATGCTAGGCCTCCCTGTTCATCACCATCTCTCGGAGTTCACTCAGACTCACGTCCATCGAGTCCGTGATGCCATCCAGCCATCTTATCCTCGGTCATCCCCTTCTCCTCCCGCCCCCAATCCCTCCCAGCATCAGAGTCTTTTCCAATGAGTCAGCTCTTCTCATGAGGTGGCCAAAGTACTGGAGTTTCAGCTTTAGCATCATTCCTTCCAAAGAAATCCCAGGGTCGATCTCCTTCAGAATGGACTGGTTGGATCTCCTTGCAGTCCAAGGGGCTCTCAAGAGTCTTCTCCAACACCACAGTTCAAAAGCATCCATTCTTCAGCGCTCAGCTTTCTTCACAGTCCAACTCTCACATCTATACATGACCACAGGAAAAACCATAGCCTTGACTAGACGGACCTTTGTCGGCAAAGTAATGTCTCTGCTTTTGAATATACTGTCTAGGTTGGTCATAACTTTTCTTCCAAGGAGTAAGCATCTTCTAATTTCATGGCTGCAGTCACCATCTGCAGTGATTTTGGAGCCCCCAAAAAACCAAAGTCTGACACTGTTTCCACTGTTTCCCCATCTATTTCCCATGAAGTGATGGGAC
>SJYX01008348.1:118093-169385 GCA_006410675.1 Oreotragus oreotragus
GAGGCTTTTTAGTTCCTCTTCACTTTCTGCCATAAGGGTGATGTCATCAGCATATCTGAGGTTATTGATATTTCTCCCGGCAATCTTGATTCCAGCTTGTGTTTCTTCCAGTCCAGCGTTTCTCATGATGTACTCTGCATATAAGTTAAATAAGCAGGGAGACAATATACAGCCTTGACGTGCTCCTTTTCCTATTTGGAACCAGTCTGTTGTTCCATGTCCAGTTCTAACTGTTGCTTCCTGATCTGCATACGGATTTCTCAAGAGGCAGGTTAGGTGGTCTGGTATTCCCATCTCTTTCAGAATTTTCCACAGTTTATTGTGATCCACACAGTCAAAGGCTTTGGCATAGTCAATAAAGCAGAAATAGATATTTTTCTGGAACTCTCTTGCTTTTTCCATGATCCAGCGGATGTTGGCAATTTGATCTCTGGTTCCTCTACCTGTTCTAAAACCAGCTTGAATATCAGGGAGTTAGGCCCATGGATATCTTAAGAAGCTATAACATGGAATGAAAAGGAAAGAGGGGTAAGGATGAGTAAACATTTAAGGAGTGAGGAAAAGAGGAGTAATCAAAGGGGAAGGAGGGAAACCAGGGCAGAATGGAGTCTCAGATCCAAGAGGGAGTGGGGGTTTAAGGCAAAGGAAAGGTCAGCATTGTCTTCTGCATTGGCAGGTAGGTGACTGTGCGCAGAGCAGTTTCCATGAATTTGTGGGGCTGGAAGCCAGGTCACATGGTGAAGCAGGGGGATGAGAAAGTGGAAATGGTGAGCATTGTCTTCACACTTGTTCATGTAGCCGAGGAGAAAGGAGAAGAGTAGGTAAAGGTATACAGGCTAGGCAGGGATGGTTGGAATAAGCTTCTCAAGGAGAAGGGAAGATGTAGGATCCACATTTCAGGGGGACGGACTTGCCTAGATAGCAAGGAGGGACTCTGCCAGTGACACTAAAATTAAGAAAGTTAGGGTAGGTATTGGTAGCTTGGTGTCTTAATAAAGTTGGACACGAGTATTAAACCTTTCTAACTGAGTAACCCTCACATGATTAGTTGGTGCCTCCATAAGTTCAATCTAAGAATTTCCCAGGAGGCTGTTGGTTTCTTTGTTGTCAGTTCATAGCCTTTGGTGGAGCTGAATTTACAAGAAGCTTTTAAAAGTAACATCACCTTTGCTCTGATTGACTGTTTTCTTCTCATATAAACATATCTTCTTAAACTTTTATCTCCAGTGTTAGGTAGAAAGATCTTTGCTGGGCCTGGAATTAAATGAAGGATTTCTGTGTAGGGAATCAAACCTAAAACTTACTAGAAACTTTTGAAGTCTGAGCTGTTTGGAGTGTTCTGAAGGTTTATGTAATCAAGTTATTTGACTTCCCTAATGAATTTCCTTGCTGAAATATTAAGATCTTAAATTCCAGGCTCTGTGGTATTGGTGTCCTCTGACTTAGCAGCAGCAGTAGCAGTATTCTTAATGCTTAAGTCAGGAGAGAATGTTCATGTAATTGTTTGGTCTGCAACATAGTATCCTAAAAAAGGATCCTCCAGCTTTGGGGCAAGGGTGTTATATAAAACCTTTTTCTGAGGAACTATAGCTCAGCTCTAAGCAGGCTAGCTGGTCTTGGGAAGGATTGTAATCATGTTGCTTTTAGTAATTATATTCAGAATAAGTACTGGGACCTCTTCCCTCTGAATTGAAAGTCAGGTTTCTAGCTATTCAAAGCATGACTGATGTGAGGCCATCCACTTTCCCTAGTGCATTATCCCCGTGGGAGGGCTTGGTAGGTGAACAGCATAACTGTGGGTAGTAAAGTTTAAAAGGCCTTATTGTGTTAATAGCATCTTCATGTCTAAAAGATGTGAGACAGTGAACAGGACTCCTACAGGTGACTTGGTTTTGATGTCATTTTGTGTGTTTCTTTAGCAAGTCTTCTAGTCACATGTTGGCCAATCAAGAAATTTATTTCTTGTAGGAGTCTAGGGAATTCCCTGGCAGTCCAGTCGTTAGGGCTTGGCGCTTCCACTGCTGGGGCCCAAGTCAGTGACATAAGATCATGCAAACTGCGTCGTGTAGCCAAAATGAAAAAAAAAAAAAAAAAACGCCCAACCCAATATGCGAAAACTCCAGTATCCCAATAAGTATCGCCTGTTGGGAGGGACATGCAAACATAATGGAAAACAATATTCAGTTCAGTTCAGTCGATCAGTCATGTCCGACTCTCTGCGACCCCATGAATCACAGCACGCCAGGCCTCCCCGTCCATCACCAACTCCCGGAGTTCACTCAAACTCAGGTCCGTCGAGTCGGTGATTCCATCCAGGCATCTCATCCTCTGTCGTCCCCTTCTCCTCCTGCCCCCAATCCCTCCCAGCATCAGAGTCTTTTCCAATGAGTCAGCTCTTCTCGTGAGGCCAAAGTATTGGAGTTTCAGCTTTAGCATCATTCCTTCCAAAGGAATCCCAGGACCAACCTCCTTTAGAATAAACTGGTTGGATCTCCTTGCAGTCCAAGGGACTTTCTCTCCAACAGCACACTTCAAAAGCATCCATTCTTCGACACTCAGCTTTCTTCACAGTCCAACTCTCACATCCATACATGACCACTGGAAAAACCACAGCCTTGACTAGACGGACCTTTGTTAGCAAAGTAATGTCTCTGCTTTTGAACATGGTGTCTAGGAAGCAATATTGAAGCTGACTACAATATTAAACAACATTAAAGCTGACTATAACATTAAACAATATTGAAGCTGACTACAACATTAAGCAATATTGAAGCTGACTGCAATAGTAAACAATATTGAAGCTGACTGCAGGTTCTGAATTGTCACCAATGCCAGGTCCACTCTGCCTTGCTCTACTGATGAGCTTTATAACCAAAAATAGGCTGTTTCTAATATTACAGAGTTATCACTCTGAAGACACAAGTTTTCTTTATAGAATTTCTTTTTATTACAAAAGTAATACATGTTTGCTGTAATAGGTTAAACACTACATAGGTGGAAAAGAACAAGTTAATAAATTTCCTTTTAAACTTGCCAATATTTTAAAGAGGTAGAATTCATGTGATTTCTTTTTAGTTCACGGCCTTGTATCCTTTAGACCTGGAGGTGTGATTAACACGATTGCATCTTCTTTATTTTCTACCCGTAGTTATTCTGTTTGCCTCCCAAGCCTTCCCATGGGGATAGTGCACTAGAAACCAGATGGTTTCTCATCAGTTATGTGCCCAATAGCTAAAAAGCTGACTCTCAATCCAAATAAGTGGAAGGATTTATTTTAGGTCTTAATATGTCAAGCTTTAGATGTGAGTAGCTATGGTAGATGTAAAAACATAAAGCATGATGTCTTTCTTCAGGGAATTAATGATCTTATTGATGAGTAACAATAAAGTTATTCGAAGTTTAAGTACAGATTGAGTGATTAGCATAGTAAATCCATAAAAATTTGGAGAACAAAGAACCTGTTGAGACATGGGATTGTTGGGAAAAGCTGCCAGAGTAACGTTTCTCAAACACCAATCTCACCATGTCATTTTCCTGTTTAAAATCTTTTAATATGTTCTCTTATCTTCCCTTACCAGTTTCTTGGTGATAAAGTTTGGACTCCTTAGCTTGTCATGAAGGCAATGGCACCCCACTCCAGTACTCTTGCCTGGAAAATCCCATGGATGGAGGAGCCTGGTGGGCTGCGGTCCATGGGGTCATTAAGAGTCGGACACGACTGCATTGGAGGAGAAAATGGCAACCCACTCCAGTATTCTTGCCTGGAGAATCCCAGGGACAGGGGAGCCTGGTGGGCTGCTGTCTATGGGGTTGCACAGAGTCGGACATGATTGAAACGACTTAGCAGCAGCAGCAGCTTGTCATGAAAGGCCATGATTTGACTCATGCCATTCTGTGCAGTTTTAAGTGTCACTACCACCTAATACACATCCTGTCTTTCAGCTCCTGTTAATTCTGTACAGTTGTCTGAACAGGAGCTCCTTCATATCTCTGTTACTTTGCACTAGGTGGAACTTCTCGTAGCCTTGCCCCTTCCCTTCTCTTTCTGACTAGCTTGTAACTCATGTTTTTAAGTTTAGTAGAGTCACCTACCTAGAGACGTTCGCTAGCCTCCCGTGTGTCCCTCCTGTACTCAGAGAGGCTTAACTGCTTCTCTTATGTTCTTGAGCGCTCTATGCTTACCTCTGTATGCTTACAGCCACAGTGAAGTTACTTCTTTCTGCCAGACTGTCATCTCTTTTAAAGGTAGGGATTGTGACTTTGTATAATACAGGCTATTCCAAACAGCTAGCTCCTTACTAAGACCTATTCAAAGAATAAATGAATGAATGAATAAGCTGGATTTTAAATAGCATTTGGAGAAGTGGAGAGGAAGAAAGTAGCTGGCTGTGAAAAGAACGTAAATGTCAGTGATTTAGATGAAATTATAGCTGCAAGCTGACTCTGACACAAGCTTGGAAAGGATTATGAAGAGGTCAGGTAACTAAATCAGCATCTGACAAGATCAAATGATTAAAATATGTTGGAATGACAGTGGTCAAATCTAATAAAAATTCTGACTTAAATACTTGCAGGCCTCTATGAAGGGAACATTAGATTAGACTTTAAAAAAGTTTCAACAGTTCCAAATGAGTGCCAATAGGTAGAATTTATAAGGATGCAGATTATGACACTTTATGGAACTTTAATTAGTATATGTTGCTTATGAAGAATTCTCTATTTAGTTTTAAGCTTCAGTAATATTGTAGATGTATGCAAGATGTGGACAGCCTTTCAACTCTGAACAAAATGACTGTTGTTGAGGGGATTTGCAAATCATCAAGGAATTAGACAAATGTATTCTAATTCCTAACTTCCATGGTCTATAGTAGGAAAAGATCACTGTTTCCTACAAACAAAGCCAGAAAGGAGGTGAAGGTAAGCTAGTGACAGTTGGAGGAGCATTTACTGGATGGCCGTAGATTCAGAGACTGGAAAGGAAGAGGTGAGGGTAAGGTTAGAGACAGATGAAGGAGGAGTTACTGGATGGCTGTCGACTCAGAGAAGTAAGAAGATGGGCATCCCCCTGGCAGTGGTGGGCCAGTGCTCGTGTGGCTTTTACCTGGGTCTCAGCAAGAAGGGAATGACTGGGCAGTAGGGCAGGACAACCTAACTGAAGTTTGTGCGAGTCACTAGTGAGTCAGATTTACATAATTCTGCTACTTTCTTCTGAAATTTCTCTTGGTTGGAGAAGAAATGGAGGAGTGGTCATCTCGGCTTGGGGACTGTCCTAGTGAAAGTAGCAGTAGAAGATAGTCCCTGGGGTACTCCTGACAACAGCTTTGACTTGCTTAATCATGTTCTCTGGCACAGATCGAGATAATCTTAGATGTTCTTAATAAATAGGATAAAGTAAGAAGAGAGTGATTGAAAGTTGAAAGTGAGGAGCAGATATGAAAGACTGGTAATGATGACTGCTGAGTAGCTATGTTTGGAGAAGGAATGAGGCCTAGGAAGTGGCATGGTGGTGGCTGGCTATGGATTGGAGATGAAGGTCAGTGGAGTCAAGCAGGCTCATATGCATTGTCCACACATATGTTGAAATAATTTGAGGATGACGTCAGAGAATACCCATTGAACCAAGTTGTTGGGGGAGGTTAAGGTAGATTTGCCATGTGGAGGGGTGCACGCAGCAGGGAATGGTCGTTGAAAGCAGGGATGATTCGAACAGGATGATACAGTGGAGGGAAAGGGCTTCAGATAAATAGAAGAGGAACAGACCTGATGGATCAGTGGTCTGGAGGTGGCAGTTGTGGGAGAAAGTGAGTCCTCCTCATGACCAGGCCTCTGTGATGCGGTCATTGTCAAGTGTCGACAGTCATGTTTCTGTTGAAGAGGTGAACAAAGTCAGAATGGAGCAGAATTTGCCTAAGAAAAAATGGGGGTTGTAAGACTTGGAGAAGGGAGGGAGGGGAGGAGAGATTGCAGGGGGTCTAGTGGGCAGGATTGAGAGTTTGGTTGGCAAGGCTGGGGAGGAAGCTGGAGTGAGGGAGTCCTAGGGGAGGAGGGGGAGGGAGGAGAGCATTGATCAAGAGGACCGTGTGTGGAGGGTGAAATGTAACCTCGGTGTTCCGAGGGCCAAGGCCACTCCGCCCTCCTGCTGGGGGTCTTTGCAGCTTCGGATTTTTGGAGCGTGCTGGGGGTGGCGTGGGGGTGCAGGGAATCACTGCCCTCCCTGGAGAATTAGGCTGCGAAGGAGACTTTGATTCTTGAGGCATGTGCTTCTGTCTAATGTGTAAAGGACAGAAGAGGAAATTCAAAGAGACCGAACCTTCCCAACAACTAGGCGCTGTCTCTCAGGCTGAAGAAGCCGCCTCCACTGTGTGGAGAGGCTGGGTGTGGGCAAGGCAGAGGCTGGGGCACGTGGCGGCAGGCAGCGCTAAGCTGGCGCCTTCTCCTTGTCTCCTCACAGATGAACGGGACCGAGTGCAGAAGAAGACGTTCACCAAGTGGGCCAACAAGCACCTCATGAAGGTAGGACCCCTTGTGGGCGCCCCTGGCCTAAGCCCAGCAGACCCCCCTCCCAGACGGCTCCCGTTGCTGGCCACAGGGTCCAGTTGATGGGGGTGCATGCCTGTTTTTCTTTTCTTTCTTTAAAAAAAAAAAAAAAAAATATATATATATATATATATATATATAGAGAGAGAGAGAGAGAGAGAGAGAGAGAGAGNGGCAGTAAAATTTCTGTCTGCTGTTTGGCCTGCATGATAGTGGCTTATGGCTGTCTCTTATACACATCTAGATGTGTATAAGAGACAGTATATATATATATATATATAGAGAGAGAGAGAGAGAGAGAGAGAGAGAGAGATATCTAACATAGTCCTAATAGTGTGGAAACTTTCATGGATGAGTTTCTTGGTGAAGACAATAACTCCTCCATTACTTAAGAAGGCTGAGGTTGAGGATACCATGGGGTGAGTCCTGAGATTCCAAGAATACTTTGTGTCAAATTTAACATACTATTTTATAAGCCCCTGTTTTGTTTTGAATTTTTAAATCTGATTACTGTGTAAGGATGGGGCTTAGGGAATCTTGTTCTCTCTTAAAGTGTGCAAGTCTTAAGTCATCAGTTTAGTGAACTTTTTAGTATGTATATACATGTTTAACCCCCATGCAATTTAAAATACAGAGCAAAATGGCTAGGGTTGGAGGGAGATCATATCATTATTTTAAAAAAGAGGGAAATCCAAGGCAGAGACATATTACCTACCTAAGGATAAACAGTACAACTAATATGAAGATCTGAATACAAAGTTTTTAAGTTACAGTAATTACTCAACTCGGGTGATTTTGAGTTATGAATAACTGCTGTTCTGAGAAGGATCACCAGGGACCTCTTAATTGCTGTTTCCAGTGGTTTTATCTTTCTCTCATTTGATTTCTTTGTAGCATTTGATAGTATTGACTAACTCACTGCTTCTTTAAAGCCCTCTCTTGACTAACTCACCGCTTCTTTAAAGCCCTCTCTTATGTTGCCTTCCAGGACACTGCTTTTTCCCAGGTTACCACTTCCCTCCATGAATGCTCCTGCCTCTTTCACTGACTTCTTGTCCTCCATGCTGACGTTCCCTAACTTCGACCATTTTCTTGTTTTGTTCTCTGTATTCTTGGCAGCCTCATCTGTGTTAGCCACAGGATTCGTTCTGTTTGCATAGAATGCAAGGAATCACATGTATAAAGGGATAGGGGTGATCTCCAGAGTCTGGTGCCTGGATGCATCGGAGCTTTATGAAAACTACTTCACTTCAAGAGGCAGCTGCTCTCTCCTCTTTTTACGAGCTTTTTGTTTTTTTATTTTTCTTTCTCTCTGAGTGTCTTCTACATTCAGTTCTCTGCACTCCTTGCTTTTGCTTGTGTGTGAGCCGTGGTGGTTGTCCCTCAAATGGTGGTATAAACCCCTGCAGCCACATGATTCTAAAGACACAAACAGGAACAATCTGGGTGGCTGGGGTTTTCTTCTCCTCTGTGGGTCAGGGGTCTGTCGATGTATTTCAGTGAACTATGGCCTGGGAGATCCTTACATAAATCAGACATAGCTCCTTAGGTCACTTTTTTAACTGCAGGTGAGGTTGGTTTTCAAGCTCTTAATACAAGATTTAGATCAGGAGGTAATGATAGAGCCTTTCTCTGTGTTCTTTCCTAAGCCAGAGACCCGTATCTCAATAGTGTCCTTGACACAGTCATCTGGATGTTACCCAGACATATCCTGTATTCACTACCTCCCAAAGTGCTCAGTATTTTCATTCATGTACCTAGCTATTCAAGTTAGGGACCTGGAGTCATACTATATTTAGTCCTGCCCATCATCTCTCCCTGCCACCAACTCCAGGCAATCACTTCCAACTCAGAAAGATGCTTGCATCTGATTTCTCTTCTCTGCCCTAGTCCAGGGCCGCTTCTCTTGACTTGGCCACTATAATAGTTTCCTAATAAAGTTTCTGTAAGAACAGATGTGATGATAATGGTAGTAATTTATTGAGTGCTTAGTGTAAACTATACTTTCTGTACTGAGCCCTTTGCATGGATCATCTTTAATTCTTCAGTGTCATTATACTATAGATTCTGTTCATAGTCCCATTTTATCAATGAGGTTTAGAGAGGTTAAACAGCCTGTTCAAGGTCACAGCACTAGAAAGAAGTAGAATTAAAACACTAAAGTCTAGCACCTGTACGCTTCACCTCTGCAGTCCTGGCGCTGGTGTGCCCACCTCTGCGGGCTCACAGTGTCACATTCCCCTTGGACCTTACACTCTTGCTGAACTGTTTGGCACGCTCTTTATGACTCTGTATCTTTGCTCCTGGGCCACCCTCTGCTTGGATTACCTTCCCCAACTCTGTTCTGCCTGGGCACCACCACCGTCACTGCCCTTGGTAAATATCTCCCTGACTCTCCCTCATGGAATCGACGCCTTTTCCTGGGTGTCCTCTCTGTCCTCCTTACATACTTCTGTTACAGCAGCTGCAGCAGCTGTCATTCTCCCAGACTGTAATTTGAAGGTTGATGTGTCCTATTTTTTTAGTCAGGACAAAGAAGGAAGGGAAAGGGAGAGGGAGAAAAAAACCCTGCCGTTTTCCTCTAATTTCTTCAGCATTTACCAGTTGCCTCTCATTTGGTGACAAATAACTCTGTCAGGGTGCAGAGCCCTTCACAACCCGTTTCCAGCCAGGCACTCTCCCCTGTGTAGCCTGCGCTGCAGCCACAGGAAACCAGTCACCGCTTTCTAAACTCGGTATACTTTCACACCTCTCCGCTTGTTCATTTCTCTCTCCCTTGAAGGCATGTCTTGACCTCTGCTGCCTGGCAATCATGCACTTACTCTTCAAGGCCCAGGTCCAGTATCCCCTTCCTGAGACCCTGACCTCCATCCCTGTGACTATTGCAGCTCCATCTCTGTTCCACACCACTTTGAAGACATGGGTGTGTGTTCACACCTTGGTGTCCTCTGCTCCTAGGGGGCTGGGGCTCACTGTGCTGCTATCTCATCCAAGTCCTGCACCAGGAGCATGAGAAGCATTCAGTAAGGATTTGTTCCCTGGAGTGAATAACAGTTCAGCAGTCCTTTTAGCTTACAAAGCATATTCTAATCTGACTTGATCCTTACAGTAGCCCTGAAGGATGTAAAGATATTTTATCCTTTCAGTGTAACAGCTGAAGAAGTTGAGAATTAGAAGGATGAAGTGACTTTTCCAAGATCATACAGCTAGTGATCATACACTTTGGCCACCTCATACAAGGAGTTGACTCATTGGAAAAGACTCTGATGCTGGGAGGGATTGGGGGCAGGAGGAGAAGGGGACGATCGAGGATGAGATGGCTGGATGGCATCACGGACTCGATGGACGTGAGTCTGAGTGAACTCCGGGAGATGGTGATGGACAGGGAGGCCTGGCGTGCTGCGATTCATGGGGTCACAGAGAGTCGGACACGACTGAGCGACTGAACTGAACTGAACTGAACAGCTAGTGAAGGATGGAGCTAAAGACCAGTCATGAATCTTCTGACCAAAATGACTTGTTGTTTCTATTCAGGATGCCCCTATCTTGCTCTGTTTTCATACCTCCTCTCTTAGGATTTGGAGAAACTGAGCTGTTCCTTCTTCAGGCTTGTCCCCCTAAGCTTTGTAGTTCAGTACAAATGCTCTGGCTGCCCGCTCTTCACTTGTAGCTGCTGTTGCCTGTTGGGCCTCTGCCTCAGTGCTGTGTGATGACAGGAGGCTCAGGGCCGGGAGAAAAGAGACAAACACACATGGCGTTGTTAGCAGTTGGAGGCCAGCCAGAGCTTTACTTAAATCCCTGGCTTTTTTTCATCTCTTCCTATCCCCCCAGCCTTACAATTCCAATGGCATTTTCTCACCTTGGGGTATTTCACAGAGGTTCACTGCTCGTCAGAATCATTGCTCCACGCTGGCTGTCTTTGAACTTTGGGCTGAGAATTATGGATCAAAATCTATTTTTTGTAGCTCAAGCATCCTTTGCTTTGCTCCCCAAGTACACATGAACCACATTAGTGTTGCCACTGGCAGGCAGACTGATGTAAGATCAAAGCAACCAAGCCCTCAAGTTGTAGATTTGGTTATAACCTAATCTCTTGGATTCCCAAATATCTCTTTAGGAAACAGTTCATTATTGAATAAGCTGATTCATTCCTCTTTATTAGCTGAGCACACTGTTGGTCCAATTTTAAAAGAGACTTAAGAATGTAAGCACCTGAAATATACATACAGATCACCTAAGGGAGAATGCAAGTCCTACAGATCAGAGTTCTCTTAGTACACCAGAACCATCAAAAAGAAAGATCTAGAGTTTTAAGTGAGGTTTTTATTTGCATTATCCCTGCTCTTTCTCTGGGTCCTGGCAGCTTATAAAGTATAGATATATCTCCCTAAAAAAAACTTCAAGAAAGGCTGAGAGGGTGAGACAGGACAGAGAGCATGAGCTTCCTCTGGTCAGTTTCTGTGGACGGCAGAAGTCAGTGGGCAGAAAGGAAGGAAAGCATTTAATCTAACAGATGGAATCGTCCTTTCTATTTTTTCATGTATGCAATCTATAAACCATTGGCCTTCCTGGGATTTTACTTAAGACCTACAGAAAACCAGCAAAAGTTTTTAATTCCCAGGTTTTTACTGATGGTCTCAATTTTTTTCTGCTTGTTTGAGGCTCTCTAGCTAGTGGTTCCAGGCGCCCTTTCCTGTGCAGCCTCTGTATCGCGGCCACATGAGACAGCTCGCTGCTCCCTCAACGCTGCATTTACTTCCACACCTCTTCGCTTATTCATGTCTGTGGGAAAGGTCAGAAGGAGCCTGGCAGTGGAGTGTGATTTAGGAGATTGACGGAGTCGTGCTGCTCAGGAGAGGAGTGTTGCCTTTGTTGCCCAGCTGTGACCATAGCGTGGTGGCTTGTGACCAGCTCTGCTTAGACCTGAGTTCTCAGGGCTTGATTTCACCCTCAGTGCATTTCAACCCCCACTGAAGGATTCGGCTCTACGTTTGAACTTGGATTCTCTGCTCCCTGAGCATTAGTGCCTGCCTGTGACGTAAAGCTACCCTTGGGGGACTTTACAGTCTTCCTCATCCTCAGAGAATCTTTGTTAATCAGAGTTGGTTCAGATCACTGTCAGATTCCTCAAAGCTTAAGGAACTCTCAAAACAGGAGACATAGAATTGTTATCTGCAAGGAACTTCACACTTTACTCCCACATCATACTCTATTTATTTCAGCAGAGATTCCCAGCCCTCATTCTTGTTCCCTGCATTTGAGCACAGTTCTCTCCAGAAGTCTATGACCCCCGCTTCCCCACCCGCCAAAAAAAAAAAACAGAACAACAACAAAAAAACCAAACAAAATAACTTTCGACAACTATAATCTGCTTTTTTAGTGTTAGGCTTTCCTGGAGGATAAATTTGGCCGTTGAATCAAAATGGAATTTTCCCTTTTATGGCTGAGAAATNAAAAAAAAAAACAGAACAACAACAAAAAAACCAAACAAAATAACTTTCGACAACTATAATCTGCTTTTTTAGTGTTAGGCTTTCCTGGAGGATAAATTTGGCCGTTGAATCAAAATGGAATTTTCCCTTTTATGGCTGAGAAATCTATAAATTCAGAAATGCATCTGAAGTTACCAGGCTCACTCTCAGTTTCCCTGTATCTTTTAATAAGTATGTGTGCTAAGTCACTTCAGTCATGTCTGATTCTGTGCGACCTTAAGGACTGTAGACTGTCAGGCTCCTCTGTCCATGGGATTCTCCAGGTAAGAATACTGGAGTGGGTTACCATTTCCTCTTACGGGGGATCTTCCCAACTCAGGGATTTAACTCCATCTCTTAAGTCTCCTGCACTGGCAGGCAGGTGCTTTACCACTATCACCACCGGGAAGCCCTTAATAAGTGTAAATGAGAGTAAACAACATGCTCTTCTCTTTAAAGCTTTCTCCTCTGACTTATATATTGCTCTGCAGCATAGTGTGGATCAAGGAAATTGAGCTACTTGTGTTTCTTGTAAGAGTGAGTCTTTGAGCAAAACTTTACCAGATCAGGCTTTCTGCGGGTATTAAAGAATACTACAGGACAATCCTTGGTTCTTTTGGGAGAACCTCTTATAATTTAATAACGTTGTTAATATGTTGTTTCTACCCTTCAAGCATCGTGGAAGCCTTGTGAAGGGAAAAAGCAGTGAACACAGAGTCAAGAGACAGCGATCTGACACTTTCCAGCTAAATGATTTTACACAGTTATGTAACTTCTCTAGACAATGCATTTCTCATCTGTAAACTCAGAATGTTAGCATTAAGTCATCTTTAAAGTCCCTTTGAGCTCAGATTCTGATACCAAGCACTTAAGTGCAATTTATTCCCTTTGCTTAAAGCCACTCAGAATTGGGGGAAGCTGTTTATTTTTTCATACCCTCAAGCCAATCTTTTAAAAATTGGGAGAGCAGAGCTTTCCTTGGTTTACGAATGCATGATGACCGGGGAGGATTGGCCTTGTCTGACAATTGAGTCATTCATTAATTTTTTTTTTAATAGCTATGTTGAGGTTTAGTTTACATATCACACATTTGAAGTATACAGTTCAATGACTTTTATTATATTCAAAATTGTGCAGCAATCACCACACTTTTAGAACATTTATTTTCCTCACTCCCCATAAAGAAACCCTGTACCCTTTAATTATTTTCCTTAAACACCCCTCCATTCCTTCCCCTGCCCTAGGCAACCACCTTGGCAATTTACTATCTGCCTCTATAGGTTTGCTGATTCTAAACATCGCACGTAAATGGAATCATACAACGTGTGGTTGTTTGTAACTGGTTTCTTGCTCCTAGTGTAATATGCAGACATTTGGATTACTTTCAGTCTTTGGCTAATGTGAACAAAGAATGCTGCTATGAACATTGATTCATGTACAAATTATTTTTTTCTGAACATATGTTTCTAATTCTTTTGCATATATACCTAGGCGTGGAATTACTGAGTCCTACGGTAACTTGTGTTTCGCCTTTTAAGGAACTATCAGGCTGCTTTCCAAGCAGCTGCACCAGCTTATATTCTCACTAGGAGTGTCCTGAGGGTTCCAGTTTCTCTGTAGCTTCACCAGCACTTATTATTTTCTTTCTGATTATAGCCATTCTAGGCGGTGTGGAGTGGTGTCTGTCTGTAGTTCGGTTTACATTTTCTTTATGGCTACTGATACTGAGCATCTTCTCATGAGTTTGTTAGTCATTCGTATATATTCCTTGGAGATCTCTAAAGGACCAGTTTTGATGGTGATTTTCACGGGGACGACAAACAGGCAGGGACCTGGACAGTTGGAGTTTTGCACGCATCTTATTTGTTAACAGAGTAGCATGCTTGTGGGAAAGAAGCATACCTATGGATGATTCCTAAGCACTCTTGGCCCTAACTGGCTGCCCCTATTATTTCTGGTACTTAGTCCAGCGGACTTTCTCTTAAGAGATTTGTGGAAAACTTTAGAGGCAACCCAGTATGTACAAAAGAGTACATACTCTTTACATACTCTTTACCTAGTACTCTTTACCTAGAGTTTAGAGTGGGGGAGACCTGGATTTGATTGGCCTGGTCATTTACTAGCTGTATGATCTTGGTATGTTAGCTGAGCCTTCCAAAATCGCACCTCTGCATCTGAAACTTTTCTGATGTAAAAGCACTAGTAAATGTTGGCTAGCTCTTTATCCTTGTCTCAGCAGAGCTGTGTCCAGTGCGCTTCAGAAACAGACAGCTGTCCTCTGCTGAAAATTCTCTAAGGGAAAAAATCTCACTGCACTCACCTCCCCCGTTACTTCTGTCTATGCTTCTCTGCTGTTTTCCATAGGTACTTAGTTATGATAGTCACACAAAGACTGAGAAACTTAGTAAACTAGTTCTCATCTGAATTTCTTGTAAGGTTCAACTTTACTGTTCACAGGGGTAAAACTTAACTGGAATTTTCGGAAGGAAATATTGGAGCTCTGATGTAAAACTGACCTTTACACTTTGCTGCTGCTAAGTCACTTCAGTCGTGTCCGACTCTGTGTGACCCCATAGACGGCAGCCCACCAGGCTCCCCCGTCCCTGGGATTCTCCAGGCGAGAACACTGGAGTGGGTTGCCANTGGAGCTCTGATGTAAAACTGACCTTTACACTTTGCTGCTGCTAAGTCACTTCAGTCGTGTCCGACTCTGTGTGACCCCATAGACGGCAGCCCACCAGGCTCCCCCGTCCCTGGGATTCTCCAGGCGAGAACACTGGAGTGGGTTGCCATTTCCTTCTCCAATGCATGAAAGAGAAAAGTGAAAGTGAAGTCGCTCAGTCTGTCCGACTGTTAGTGACCCCATGGACTGCGGCCCACCAGGCTACTCCGTCCATTGGATTTTCCAGGCAAGAGTACTGGGGTGGGGTGCCATTGCCTTCCCCGGACCTTTACACTTTAAGGGCCTCCTTTTTCTTTTCAGCACTCTGTGGTGTTTGGTGTCCCATTGAGAACATGATCTCATCTGGTTCACAGGCCTATATAATTTATTTAAATAATTACTCCATGACCACTCCCAATATACCCTGTATTCAGGTCTTAGCTGCCAAAAATAAATCGCTTATTGTTGTCTCTTCTCTTCTTAACCTTTAATGTCAACTATTTAATAATTTCTGGCTTTTAAAAGTCTTTTGTTTGTTTGTGATCTGATTTCCATCCCCCCACTTTCTAGAAAATTATTCTCACAAAAGCCCTCTGATGTGTAGGAAAACTCAGAAACCGTCTCTTAGTCTCATCCTCTTTGTCCTGTAGCACTGGATGCGGTGATGATCTCTTCCTCGTCCTCCTTCCTTGTTTGTTGCCGTGTCTTAGTCTCACCCTCCTGGTCCTGTAGCACTGGATGCGGTGATGGTCTCTTCCTCGCTTTTCCCTCCTTGTTTGTTGCCTGACTCTTCCGCTGCCTTTCCCCCATCGCCCTGTCCTTTGTTGATTGCTTTCCCATCTCCTGCCTTCTAATTCCGGCTATTCCCTCAGGCTCAGTCCTTAGCACTCTTGTTTTTTTTCTTGTTGCCTCAACCCAGAAGGCCCAGCATTTCCCATGTGTTTAGCTAGCACCTCAGTGCATATGACTTCTAAACTCGAGTTCTTAGCTGACCCGGATTGGATTCTGGTATTTCCAGCTGCTTCAAGAACATTTCCATTTGTAGCTCCTTTGTTTTATACTCAACATATTTAAAACTGCACTTGTCAGAACCAACTCCCTTTCCAAGCCTTCTGACCTGCTAATTTCCGTGAGTGGCGCACTGGGGTTGTCCAGGCCCCACTCCTGAAACTTTGGACCCACTTGAGGGAGAAGTCTTAAGATTTTAGAGCCACCCGTATGTCAGAGCCAGCTTTCGTGGCCTTGTGAGAGCCGAATAGTGAATGTTCAGGAGTCTTGTGAGCTATTTTCTAAGCACAGCCATGATGATAAGTTAAATTATAAAAACTTACACTTAAATTATATTTAAAACGAAGGTAATAAATACTCAAAATTGATTCCTTCTTAGATACTTCACTACATTATCATCATCTGTGCTCTTGAGGTTAATTATATCTGTTGTCTCTTTCTGGTGGAAATCCTCTGTACTGGTGTGCTACTCCACATCTCTCCCCAACATGGTAAGAGTATTTACACCATGGAAATGAGTAACTGGTACAAGTTTGAGCTAAATGTATTGTTTCATTTATTGTCTAAAGTGAGGGAGAAAATGGTAATATTGAAGATTAAACTAAAAAGTGTATCATGTCATTGTCAATATCACAAAAAAAGTTAAATATTCTTTAAAGATTTGAAAGCTATTATTCAATTCATAATGAACTATTTTCTCCGATTGGGTTATCTGTGTGTCGCTTCTTAGTCCTTCACGTGCAGGTATAAACATGTATATCCTTCATATTTCCACCCTCCTACTATGTAGTCTTATGTGATTTTCCCATCCTCTTTCATTCTATCAAACATTTTCTAATCCTTCAAGTCCTTTCTCTTCTAGGAAGTCCACCAAGCTGTTTCCAGTCTTTGTCTTTTCAGATTCTCAGTTTTGAATGCTAGCATATTACAGTCGGAAAGGCTTATAATTCAGGCTTCCATGTGAGTGTAGAAATCCCAGTACCCCAGCCCCTGCTTGAAAAACTCCAGTGACTAGAAAGGCACTACTTGTAGAGTAACCCTTTCCCTTGGTGCCTAGAAAGTCACGTATGTTGTAAAGGGCCTTCCTCCTTATAATTTCCACTCGTCTTCTGATTCTGTCTGTGCAACATTCAATGAAGTCGTCGCTAGACTTGGAATGAATCAGTCATATTAGCCATGTCCTAAAGTTGTGTGACCATAACTTCTCAGAGCCTTAGCTTCCTCAGTTTTTCTTATAAAATAGGAAGTTTCTCTTATGAAATAGGAACTTCACAGGGCAGTTGTTTGGATTAAATAAATAGAATGAGATTATGGCTGATTATCCCATGGATGGAGGAGCCTGGTGGGCTGCAGTCCATGGGGTCGCTAGAAGTCAGACACGACTGAGCGACTTCACTTTCACTTTTCACTTTCATGCATTGGAGAAGGAAATGGCACCCCACTCCAGTGTTCCTGCCTAGAGAAGCCCAGGGACGGGGGAGCCTGGTGGGCTGCCGTCTCTGGGGTCGCACAGAGTCGGACACGACTGAAGTATTTAGCAGCAGTATGGCTGATTACAAAGCCTTGTAGTAATGGCAAAGGCTAAAATCAGAAAAATGGAACTGAGGTCAGTTTTTCCACTTAGTTTTGACCTTAGGGCAAGTTACTTAACCTCTTTGTGCCTCATTTCCTCATATGTAAAACAGGCATAATATAATAATAATAGTAATAATGTGTAATATCATAATGCCCACCTTACAGATGTTAGGGGTAGGTGATATAACATCTAAAGCATTTAGTGTTTGACATTACCCATGCATTTTTCTAAAGTGATATTTGTTTTTTCATAGTTTCAGTTACAAAATTAGAATTATTTTTCCCCAAAGGAAAAGAATTCTCAAATTCACTATTTATTTATTTATAAGTATTGGGTAAAAAAGGGATTAAATTAAAGCTACACCCCATGGAACACTGAATGTCTAGCTTTTGATTTCCTTTGTAGCACTCTAGAGGGCTGTACTGACTCTGATGGGTCTCGTGTCCATCACTGGGTGTTGTATCATATTTTTGTCCATAATAATTCCTGAGATGTTTCGGGATGATCAAGACTTGGCCAAACTTTATGGAATATCATTCAGGGTTGACTGGTGTATGTAATAGATCTGGCCTCAATTAAAAAAAAACACATATAAGCCTCTGTTAAGTGTTATCATCTTATATGTATTGTATTCCAACCTGAATATTCCTGAATTGTTTATTATTTTTAGTTTCAAATTCTTTACTTTGTGTTTACATAGAACCATAAGCACTTGTGTGGATAATAAAGTAATTCAAGATCAAATAAATATTAGTCTTGTTTTGCTCTCACGCGCAGGTCCGCAAGCACATAAATGACCTTTATGAAGATCTGCGGGATGGCCATAACCTGATCTCTCTGCTGGAGGTCCTCTCGGGCATCAAACTGGTAAGCTTCTCTCTCCTCCTCCTGGGCGACTTCCCAGGTGCGGCCCTGTTAATGACACAGGCCCATCGTGTTGAGTGCTGGGGCGGTGGCTGTCACTGCTGTTACACGGGAGGAAAAAGCAGAAGAGGTGACTGCTGGCCTTTATTTCTAGCTCAGACCTAACACTTTACAAATGATCGAAGTTCATTTTAATTTAACCTGATCTGTCATATATTCTTATTTCTTTTTTTAAATTCTCATTTCTCGACGGAATCCAGTATTGGTTCTATTACTTTTATATTTGCATGATTTCTCCTTGTTCTTTATCTATTTATACATGCTAGTATTTCAGGAATAGTAGATTTCTCGCTTTAAGATTTTTTAATAAGGTGCGTTTTTCTTCCTACCGTGTTATTTCTAGTCTACTATAGATTCCTCCTATTTTCCCTTCTACTGTGAATTACTTTATATTCAACAAAGAGCTGAGATTTACATGTAAAAGCCCAGGTGTTTAGAGTCATTGTTTCCCAAACGGCCTAACTTTCTCCCTTCTGGAATTCATTGTCTGTCACAGGTTTGAAGAAGAGCTGGAGTTGCTGTCTGAGCATAGCCCCAGATGCCGTACATGTGGGCTCCTTGGATAATTAGATTTGCCTGCATCCTCCCCACATGTATTAAGTGTGGCTTATGGAAACAGTTACCTGTCTGAGGACAAAGCCTGTTGGAACCCCTTGGCTGATCAGCTCTTGTCCTCACTTTGTTGAGGGATCAGCGAGGCCTCACCGTGGGCTCATTGTTTCACATGTGGGAGCCTAACTTGAGCCTGTGATTCTGTGCAGCTCCTGCTCTGTCTAGAGTGTTGTAGACAACATGCTTTTCCGTTTAGAAAAGGCCAGGGCTGAGTGTGGAGACTCCTGGGAGAGGTGCACCCTGGAGAGGAGCATGGCTCAGGGAGTCTGTGGAGGGAGCCGGCACACTCTGTCTTTGGCGAAATCTAGAGTAGGATTTGACACGTTAGATTTCTCTCCCTAAGTAATAGTCAGCTTCTTCCAGGATTGGGCTTGGCTTTCCTGGGTCCTTTGTTTTGGATTCTTTTCTTTCTTTTTTTTTTTTATTAAATGATTTTTAATGGCGTAAAATTGACAGATGCTTTTGTTGACATAGCTAGTACATAGGAATTCTAGTTCTTCCCTGGCCCTCATTTATAAATCTCCTAAGTAGTCAGACTTTTACTTTCACTGTGTTGGACTTAAAAGTGCTCACGAAATTATATTTTGGGCAATTTGGCTGATATATTTGATGAATTGTAGTGATTTTATATTGAAAAGTGATCCTTTTCAGTGATGTTGCTTACAAAACAGGTTAAAACCACTCCAATCTGGTTTCTTTCACTAGCCTTTGAAGACCTACAGGTGTTTATGGAGATAGTTGTAAAATAATCATCTTTTCACCAGAAACCACCCAAATATCTCCTTCATGGTTATTCTCATCATGCATTCTTCCTTACTTGATTCACACAAGTAGGGAGAATGGATGGCCTGTGGAGAGTTAAAGCTGTGTTTCAACATAAGAAGTGTTCAGTATAACCATCTGTTCTGGTCTTAATTTTGTTTTGCATCTTTGTGGAGGTGGGAGGGTATTTTCATATTTATTTTCATCTTTTTTTTTTTCCTGCGTTCATTTCCTTTTCATTTATGTGTTGTGAATTTTCTGTTAACTCTGTCACATCTCTGCCTTGTTTGGTGGCCAAAGGAGCCGGCAGGGCTGAAGACCCTCCGCCTGGTGAGCATGCCCTCCTGGCGCCGTGCAAACAGCGAGGAGCAGGAGGAGGAAGATGATGATGATGTCGTACGTCCTCCTGGGGACACCAGCATCCCAGCCAGCGCTGCAGGGCCATCAGAGGGTTTGGGGTTCTCTAGATCCCCAAATAGCTCACTTACCAATTGTCTTCTTCCCTGTCCACCTGGGAATTTGGGTCCCAAAGAAAGTGGTTAAAACTAATTGTGCCTCATGCCACCGTTAGATAATCCCAGAGTGGGAATTGTTTTGCTTATCTGCGAGTAGCTGTCACAAAAACAATAATGGTGTTTGGCGGCGTCAAGTCCATTTGTGACCTGGAGACCCATGCCTTTCTGGTGGCCTTGCTGTGTTGTCTGAGTCTAGATTGCAGAATTGTGGAAAGCTTAGTCGACAGCATGTCAGTTGCTGCTTCTGACTCCACACTCCAAACTAACGGGGACTTGCTCTCCACCTCTCTGGCCTCTAGGTTCTCACCACACACTGTGTCATTTGTTTTCAAAAGAGCCTGTTGTTTGCAAACCACTCACTGCATGGGGATACTCTGCCTTGGTCAATAACATCTCTAGTTGCTATAGCGGACAGAGATTTAACTTGCATGTTCTGAAGGGAGTACTTAGGCGTAAAGATTAGAGTGTGTAAGAGGGCCATTTTCTGCTTGCAGGCCCTAAGTTACAGCCTGTGATTTTTCTCCAGAAATAGAGATCAGGCAGTGTCCCCATACCCTGTCCTCTTAAAGTCGTCTTTTCATCTCATTGATCACCCCTCCAATTGCCTTAGCATCTTCGGTTTCACAGGCTCTGTCATCTTCTAAGCCATATTCACAATTAGTTCAGCTGGAATGACTGAGAAGAGATTCTTACTAAGAAGATTTTTCCTAACACTTTGACTTATGACGTTATCCTATTGCACACAGAGGCCTCACCTTCTCTGTCGATTCCCTGGTTTGAAAGTCTTGCTTAGAAGGATTGAGGGACCCCCACAGAGATGCTTCCACCCCATCCCTCCACATGTTGGGTTAGTTTTTGCCCATTCAACCTGGGGCAGTGTTTCTTCTGTGCAGGTGCCCACATCAGAGCTACTTGGGTTTTATTGGCTTTTAATTAGCAACATTTTGATATTTACAAATGAATTGGGTATCATCTAGTGAGAGTGATGTTTTAGTCCCAATTGTAGTGGGGGAGGAGGGGAACCATTGGAAATTGAGCAGGACAAGACATGCCAGGCGTAGATAGCCACCCCTGCCTGTGCTCACTGGGGAAACAGATTCTGTGCGCTTTTGGCTGGGTGGGAGTTGAGCCGGGATCCGGGAGGTTGGGCGCCGGTGACGCCAGAGGCACTGGGTGGAGGTGGACTCTCCACTGTGGCTTGTGTGACACCCAGGACTGAGCGGCTGGCAGGAAATACCTTTCTTTGGAGTACTGTGTTGAAGAACCCTACACCATCGAGGTCTTGTTTGCTCTGGGTATTTCAAACTGGGGTAAAAGGTGGCTTTCCTACTTTGTCTTCCTAGGAAATAGGTTCCTTCTTGATTCCTGCCTTTCATTTTAGATTTTTTCACTTACCGAGCATGTGCAACACCTCATTCCCTAGTGTAAAATTGACTCTATCTAGTTTCTTTTGCCAGGTTGTAATATGGTTGGCGCTGTCCATTACTGAGCAACCTGTAATTAGGCCTTTTACCTTTCCCGTACAGTAACATCCAACTGTGGTTCTGGGAGCCATAGAGCCCAGTCTTTGTTTGCATTAGCCTCACATCCAGAATCGAGTTCTGCCACGTATGGCTGCAGAGGAACCTGTAGAGATGCTGTGGCACTACTTCGGGATTTGCATCCAACTGTACCGTGTGTTCACGGGGATCTGAGTGGTAAACGAGGCATTTTGGGGTCTCACCGAGCATGGTGAAAACACACACAAGTCCTGCCTGGAGGGGTGCTTTGTGTGACGCTCCCACGCCTGGCTTCAGTCATGGGAATTCTTCGTGGTCTTTTAGTTCTTGAAATGAAGGCAGAAAGGGATCTGTGTGGGTAAATTGGTGTCGCTGAAACTAACATCCCTTTTGTTTGTTTGTTTGCAGCCCCGGGAGAAGGGCAGGATGCGTTTTCACAGGCTGCAGAATGTGCAGATTGCCCTGGATTTCCTAAAGCAGCGACAGGTAAGAGCGTCCCGTGTGTCCCCCACTCTGCCGGGGAAAGTTGGTATCAGATCCCTGTTTAGGGACGTTCTCATTGCCCCTGGTCAGTCCTCAGTAAATCTGACTGATGCAGTTCTGAGTCTTGCTTGCTAGTGAGCAGCTGTATTGTGTCTGGACAAATCTTACATAGAGTGTGTGGCCTGTCTGAGAGGGAAAGTCTTAAAGAAGGGCAAGATGCGAACGATTGACTCACCTCCACTCAGGTGGAGGCCAAAGGGAAGATGAGAAATAAACCGGCAAGGAAGATGGGAAAAGGCACATCATTCAGGAAGAGGGGACACCCGAGTGCTTCGTCATCACGAGAACTGGGTGAGGGAATGTCAGATGGTTGAATGGCTCGTGGGGCTGGAGGGGAAGCTCTCAGCTGTGCAGCCTCGGTGACCTCAGAGACCAGGCTCAGTAGAGCAGAGGAGTGTTAGTGAAGAAGCTGTTCCCGCCCTGGATAGGAAGGCAGGAAGGCGGCAGAGGCACGCTTTTAGACATGGGAGAAGCTAGCAAAGAGAAGAGAGCAGAAGGAGAGTGAGGAGCATGAGCCAGAGCAGGTTAGCCCTGGAAGGCGCCTTGGAGATCGCTAGTCCAGCCTTTTCATTTCCTACGAAAGGGAACTGAGAAATGACCTGCCCTAGATCACAGAAGTGAGAGCAAACCTGGGACTTCCGCCCAGGTCTCCCGCACATTTAAAAAATGCTCCTTTCATGCTGCTTTCTACACACCATCCTTCTTTCCATGACTCCCTAATTGATGGAACCAAGTCCAGGGATTGAGTGATGAGATCCAGAGCACAGCTGATAAAACTTCTTTGAAAAGGAAAGGAAAATGCCCATACAGAGAAGGTTTGTGGTGTGGAGGAAAGGATGGACGAGGGAGTCAGAGTTCATCTGCCTAGAGAGCTGTTTGGGAAGATTTGGTATAGCTACAGTTGCCAGGCAACAGCGCTGGTCACGATGACATGACATGGTGTGCATATTTTTAGAGTTAGTTCATTTTTGCCACTCTTATCAGTAATTCTCATTAACTTGGGAAATTATCTTTCTGTGTACTCCCATATCCATTTGCTTCTAATATAATACTTATGACTTTATTGTTATTTCTCTGCTGTAATGCTTTGTAGGCCCATGGTGACAGAGAATGTGATCTTCCTTAATCTTTTTATCTTCATCACCTGTCGTAATGAATGGTCCATAATTGACACTTGATAAATATTTGTTGAAATAAGTGGTAGGAGAATTAGAGGTTGAAGTGTTCAGAGGAATAGAGAAAGCATCCTTGGAATGTCTGTGTGTAGAGTTAGAGAAGCCCAGAGAGGGCCTTAATGGTCAAGGCAAATTGAAAAGAATTGATTAGCTAGAAGCCTCAATAAGGATGGAGAGTAGATTGGTTACTAGGATATAATAAAAATGTGAGCCATGAACAGTGGACACAGAGAAGGGCAGAAAGAACTCTGGAGCAGTTCTTGGTGATGGTGAGGTTGTTGCTGTGCAAGTGTCCAAAGCAGAGTGAAAATGAAAGTCACCTGAGGTGGGAAGGCAGCAGAGTTATACAGATGGGGTGAAACCTGGGTCATCGAGGTGATGCCAGAATTGCCAAGAGAGATGGTAGAAGATGAGGTAGGGAAGGTAGGCGTTAGGTGTGAGGTCTCCAAGGAATGGATTGGCAGACGCTGGAAGGTGGCTTGGCCAAGGAGGTGTTCAGAATCCATGGGGAAAGCCGCTGGCGGTGGGGCGGGGGAACGTGGACGTGGCTGGTGCTGCCGGCCCGCCAGCTCTGGGCCATGAGTTGTGAGAAGACCTGCACAGAGGCAGGAAGCAGGGCCTCCTGCTGCCAGTGTGCAGAAGAGGAGACAGATGCGGGAAAGGGGCAGAACTTGCCCAGTGTCGCGGTCATTCAGGCTGCTGTAATAAAATGTCATGGCCCGATGGCTTATAAGCAATAGAAATTTGTTTCTCATACTTCTGCAGAAGTCCAGGAGGGAGGCAGATGTGCTGTCCGGTGAGGTCCTGGTTCCGAGACCGCTTTTAGCAGTGTCCTCATGTGATGGGAAGGTCGAGGAGCTTTCTGGGTCTCTTTTATAAAGATAATAATCCCATTCCCTCAAGACCTAATCACCCCCAAAAGGTCCCACCTCCAGATACCTTCGGATTGGGTGTTAGGATTTAACCTATGAATTTTGGAGGGCCACAGCATTCAGTCTATAGCACCGGTCACTAAGTTGAAGTGAGGATGCTGCCTGAGGTCTTGAGTACATGACGGTTTCGGTTCAGCTGAAGAGACAAAGGAAGGGCAGCTTCAGGGCAGCTGTCACAGTTGTTAGGAGCTCCGTGAGGGTACGACAGAGACCCCCGGGTGGAGGTGGAAATAGGCTGGTTTTCCTAGGACACTCTGAAAGGCCCCCGTCCCAGGAAATCCCTCAGCCTCCAGCACACAGGGATGGTTGGTCACGCTGGTGGGGGAAGGGCCTGTGTGTCTGTGTACATCGTGTTGCTGGAATGAGATTTTAGGAGTAAGGCAAGTGTTGTGGGAGGAGGGGAATAGGTGGGACAGGCCAGAGAGCGGTGAGGGACGGGAGGCAGATCTTTCTCTTTCTCACAACCTTGAAAAAATAGAAAGAGAAAGAAAAAAGGACTGGGAAGACTTAATTAAAAAGCAGCTCACAATAGCAAATGCTTGCGAAATTGCTTTTCTGGTGGGATTGCAAAATGGTACAATCATGCTGGAAAATTGTTTGGCAGTTTCTTACAAAGCTAAACGTATACCATATGACCCAGCAATCCCACTCCTAGGAATTTACCCTAGAGAAATGAAAACATGTGCTCACACAAAAAAACTGTACATGAATATAAGAGCTTTATTCATAACTGCCCCAACATGGAAACAACCAAGATTCCTTCAGTAGAGGAGTGGAAAACTATTGTGTGTAGAATACAGGTATAAGGTATACAGGAATACTCCTCCACAATGGAAAGGGGCAGGCTATTGCTCCAGGCAGCAACATGGATGGGGATCTCACTGCCATTGTGCTGAGTGCAAAAAAGCCAGGATCTGAAGATTACGTACTATGGGACTCCATTTATATGACATTCTGGGTAAAGCAAAGCTGGGAGCAGATCAGTGGTTGCCAGGATTTAGGGGTGAAGGCAGGATTTGACTGCACAAAGGCCCACCTTTTGGGGTTGATGCTCCTGTTTTGTTACCCTGATTATAGTGGTTATTAACACAAATCTGTACATATGTGAAAACTCAAACTGTACACCAAAAAAAAACTAACTGCGTATGAATAATGAAAATCTATAAAAAATGAAATCAAAACAAAAAGTTGCAGAGCTCTCAGACTAGCTTTTGTTTCTTTTTCAGGTGAAGCTAGTGAATATTCGCAACGATGACATCACAGACGGCAACCCCAAGCTGACCCTAGGCCTGATCTGGACCATTATCTTGCACTTCCAGGTAGGGTCTGTGAAGTCTGGGGTCCTGGTGCTCACTTTGGACATGGCCTAGACAGAGGTAGAGATTGCTCCGCTTTCCACAGGCACACTGAGCCTTCCTTCTCTGTATTTGCCAGTGAATGAGGGCGTGGGGGAGAGCAGGAGCTCTAAAGGAAGAGGAGCATTGGCCTGTAAACCAAGAACTTCCTCATCATTTGCATGATGAAGGGGGATCTTTCACCTGTCTATGCTGTGGCTCTGGCCCAGCATATCTAGTTATTAGCAGCCTGCCCAGCTGAGTCAAAACTGGCTCTCTGGGGACTTGGAATGTGAGGGGTGAGGAGAGATGTTGGGTTTGTTGCTCAGGAAGGGTGGGGTGAAGCCTTATAATCCTGCTTGATGTGGACTTTTCTTCATCTCTAATGATCTTAAACAAGCCTGGCTGATGGTAGCACTGTCTTAGTCAGGTTGGGCTGCCGTATGGAACACTATTAAGTGGCTGAGTGGTTTGCAGCGAGCATTCAGCTCTCATAGTTCTGGAGGCTGGAAGTCTGAGAGCAGGGTGCTAGCATGGTTGGCTCCTTGGTGAGGGCCCTCTCCTGGTTATATCCTCAGGTGACCTTTCCTTGGGGCATGCATACACAGAAAGAGATCTCATGTCCCTTCAGCTTTTCATAAGGGCCTTAATCCCATTGTGGAGGCTCTACTCTCCTGACCTCATCTAAACCTAATTACCTCTTAAAAGACCACACCTTCAGTTACCATCACATCACGGCTATTATGGCTTTAATATATAAGTTTTGAGGCGAACATATGTGCTCGTAAACACACTCTTGTAGCGTCCATCACACCAAGAACAGTGGCATCTTGGTAGTGTTCACATGGTTACACAGCCTTCCTGTTCCTCCTCCCAAAGGCAAATCCTCTTCAAGTCTAGATACTATGGGAAAGTCACAGCCCTATTTTTATAAAAAAGACTATCTTGAATCACGTTAGCTCAACTTAACAAAACTATTTCTCAGACAACTCTCGAATACCCAACTGCTGTATGCAAGGCTAATAGACGACAGGGATCACTTCTTGAGCAGGTGGGAAAAGAAGGCTTATATAAATAGCTCACTCAAGGGGCTGACTCCAGGGTCTGTGTGGCTGTGATGTCCCAGTTGGGGAGTCAGCGCCACCTGCTGGGTGAATGTAGAACAGCAAGTGTCCCAGAATTCCTGAGAATCTGAGAATTTCTGAGAACTCGGGGATTATAATTTCTTGGGGCTCTGGTTTGGAGCCACTGCTGACAATCTGCAGCATAAGTATGCTTAGGAAAGCGTGGAGGTAACATGTGTTTTCTGTGGAACCACAGGGTGTCCTCAGGCATGCTTCAGATATAGGGATAACCAGGAGCATGAACTTGGCAAGTGCGCCTTGGCAGGGTTGGAACAAGAACTTTGTTGAGCTTTCATAGCGTTATCCCCTTGGCACTCTTATGAACAGCGGGCTGTTTTAGAGGACTCTTTTTGGCTGTTTGTATGCCGCAAACCACCTCTCACTTTGAGACACCAATGCTATCCTGTAGCTGTGAGGTAAGAGGCACCTGTCTGCTGTGTCTCCCTTTCTCCTGACTGCAACTCACTCACTCAACAGAAGGGAAATTCAGGGGCCAAGGAATGAAAACTGAATTGGCTAGTTAAACTTTTCCTGGGACAGAAGATATGGGGATAATGTTCCTTAACTGAATATGCCATTAAGAAAATGTCCTAGAATTCTCTCTCTTTAAAAATTTATGAAAAATTTCAAACATTGATAAATGCAGAGGAAATCGTATAGAACGACCATGTACTCGTCACTGAGCTCACCAGCCACTAACTCGTGGGCAGTGTTACACTGTCTGCTTCCTGATCCGGTCATCAAACCCTCCAGTAGGGTTATTCTGAAAGGAGTCCCAGACATCATATGATTTCATCTGCAAGTGTTTACTGTAAAAATCAGTAAATCTTAAAATCATTGACTATCTAAGCAGTGTTTAGATTTCCCCAGTTATCTCATTTTAAAAATGGCTTGTTTGAATCCAAAGCCCACACATTGCATTAAATCTCTCTTCTCCTCTTTTTGTCCCCTTAACTGTTTGTTAAAGAAATCAGTCTTTTGTCCTGTGCCGTTTATGGAAAGATGCTGGTGGCGTCTCTGGATGTTTTCTAACAGTCTCCTCCATCCTTCTGTATTGTCTGTAAACTGGTGCTTTGGGTCTGGACCTGAGGCTGAATCATATTCAGATTCCCTTTTTTTGTGCTGGGGCAGGGCAAGGATGGTGGTGTTGAGTTGGATACTTCGACTGCTGCACATCAAATGTCTGTTACCTGTTTTTTCATCATGTTAAGCTTAGTTAGTGGGTTTAGGTGTGACCAGCCTGATCCAGTCCTTGTAGACACTTTCACCCTTAGCCCTTCACCTAAAAGTTTAGCAGCTACTGTTTCATTGTTTCATTAGAAGTTGCAACATGGTGATACTCAAAATTCTGAAATTTTTTTCTAAAGCAGAACTTTACTTCATTAATTACTCTGAGAGATAGTTCCTTTAGGAAAGACAAGATAAATATTGCCCTCTGTTTCACCAGTTTTCAAAATAATTAGTTGATTCTAAGATTCTCTGTAAGACCAATGAAAGTTTCATTGTTGATACTCATCTTCCCTTAGTAACACTGTGACTCACGGATTTCTACCAGACTTAAATGTGTTCCGATTAAATATAGCTGTCATTCTTCGTAATATTCAGCTCCTCCTTTGGCCAGTGATTTTTTTCACATTGACTCTGACTCCTTCCACATGATCCATATAGTCTTTGATAATGTCCTCTATTTCTTGTATGAAGAGCTGTTCCAGATGCTTTTTGTATATTTCCTGTTTCAGGCCCGGGATTAGCAGCTTCTCCAAGGAACTGAAATTCTTTATTGACAACAGTCTGAGTGCTTCTTGGGTTGGTCACTCTTTCTGGGTGTTTTCTGTGGACAAAACTAGCCAACATTTTTATTTGACTTGTAAAAAGAAATCAAGAATTTATAATGTTTCTAATTGATATGCAGAATTAGAGTTTTATTCAACCTCTTTGACTTTGTATTCTTTTTTTTCTTATGCTAAAAATCTTGATCCAAACAAACCAAATATTACTTGTTCCCTTTTCCATATACACACATGCAAACACATGGATGCAGATATGTATAAAATCATGTATATATTATAGTGCATATACAAAATCATGTGCATAAATGCACAAATTTATATATTTGAATAAAAATGACAATGACAGTGTTATTATTAACAACACAATTACTGAAAAGTTTGTAATTTCTTTGCAGTTCTTTTTGTCCTTTAGTGTAAATCTCCTAAGGACATAGAAATAATTTTATGTTAAAGCCATTTGAAATAACTTCTCTCTGTGTTGTTAAGCCATCAATCTGATACACAGGTTCATTTGTATTTTATATTTTTTCAGTTTTTAGCTATTGCGTTTCTCCCTTTCAACTTTATTTTGCATTATATAGATCATATACTCTGTTACAATGGGAAATTTCAAAAAGTGAATACAAGGTGTGTTCAGAGTTTCGTTTCTGCCCCCTCCATCCTGTTTCTTCTCTTTCCAGCTGTTTTAAAGCATCTTTTGGTCATTCTATTGGTTGTTTATTTTAAAAAGTAGATTCTTTTTTAAAAACAACTTTACTGAGGTAGAATTTACGTACCATAAAATTGACCCATTTTCATTGTATAATTGAGTAATTTTTATGAGTTGTACAGACATCACCATAATCCAATTTTAGAACATTTTCATCATCCCACAAAGGTCCTTCTTGGCCATTTATAGTTATTCCATTCCCATCCACAGCCTCAGGCAGCCATGAATCAATTTTCTGTTTCTATAGATTTGCTTATTCCAGACATTTCATTTAAATAGAATAATATAATATGTGCTTTCTGTATCCTACTTCTTTCACTTAGCATAATATTCTTGCGGTTCATCCATGCTATAGCATGTATCAGTACTTTGTTCCTTTGTTGCAGAGGAGGATTCTGTTGTGTGGGTATACCATATATTTTGTTTATCTGTTCAGCAGTTGATGGCCATTTGGGTTGTTTTCATTTTTTAGCCATTATAAATAATGTTGATATGAATATTTGTGTGGATGTATGTTTTCACTTTTTTTGGATATGGGTGGAATTGCTGGGTTGTATGCGACCCAGGTTCAATCTCTGGGTCGGGAAGATCCCCTGGAGAAGGAAGTGGCAACCCACTCCAGTACTCTTGCCTAAAAAATTCCATGGACAGGGGAGGCTGGTGGGCTACAGTCCATGGGGTCACAAAGAGTCGGACACGACTGAGTGACTTCACACTCACTCACACATGGTAGGTTTATGTATAACTTTTTAAGAAACTGCCAGACTGTCTTCCAAAGTGGCTGCTCCATTTTATATTCCCACTAGCACAATTGTGTGGCCTCCTATTTCTCCATATCCTTGTCATTATCATTGTCTGTCTTTTTGATGACAGCCATCACAGAAAGTGTGAACTGTATCGCCTTGTGGTTTTAGTTTTCTGGAAAGTATATATTTAAACTGAATTCCATAAACATTTACTGAGGTCCAGCTATGAGGAAAGTCTTAGGTAGAGTCTGTAGGAGACTCAAAATTAAACTAGGCACAGACTCACTCCAGTTTGACTGCATAATTCAAAGGAGAGGAGATACACCATGAATTAACTTGATAGAGGTTTAAAGAGTCAGGAAGATATGGGAAAGGACGATGGAACACAGCCTGTACTCAATAATTGGCAGCAATTATTGGTAGTAGCCTATTATAATTATTAGTGAAACTTATAACTTCATGGCTTTTTTACCTAGCCTGCTGTTCTCTGCTGTTACTGATTTTACTGAAAGGTATGAACGGGTTTGCCCTAGTCTGTCTGCTGACGCAGACTGGCTACCTGCTTTTCTCCGTTCACTATTTCAGCATAGCTGAATTTTGTCTTCTTATGGAAGGAAGTTCTGTTGCCAGCGTATTTTCCCAGATGCAACTAACTACTAATTACTTTTCTTTGCTGTTCCTGAAGGCTTGGCATTTGCCTATTAATTAGCTAAGTGTTTAGAAGTGTGGGGAAAGGTTCCCTGCTTACAGAGCTTTTGGTTAACTGGTAAAGTGTCATGTAGAACCTCTGTCCTTCTGTCTTGCTGTAGACAGGAAGTGATGTGTCTCTTGCTAGTTATCTATCATTGTGATTTTATAGCCTTTCATTGTTGAGCTGACTGTTCTGTGNGGGGAAAGGTTCCCTGCTTACAGAGCTTTTGGTTAACTGGTAAAGTGTCATGTAGAACCTCTGTCCTTCTGTCTTGCTGTAGACAGGAAGTGATGTGTCTCTTGCTAGTTATCTATCATTGTGATTTTATAGCCTTTCATTGTTGAGCTGACTGTTCTGTGCTAGCTGTTCTCATCAAGAGTGCATGGTATATGAAGCCAAATAGAAATGCAGAGAAGAACTATCAAATGTTAGGGGATCAGTAAAATAGTCATTCAGAAAACTAAGATCATGGCATCCTGTCCCATCACTTACTGGCAAACAGATGGGGGAAAAATGGGAACAGTGAGAGACTATTTTCTTGAGCTCCAAAATCACTGCAGACGGTGATTGCAACCATGAAATTAAAAGACACTTGCTCCTTGGAAGAAAAGCAGAGACATCGCTTTGCCAACAAATGCCCATATAATCAAAGCTGTAGTTTTCTAATAGTCATGTATCGATGTGAGAGTTGGACTATAAAGAAACCTGAACACCGAAGAATTGATGCTTTCGAAATGTGGTGCTAGAGAAGACTCTTGAGAGTCCCTTAGACAGCAAGGAGAGCAAATCAGTCAATCCTAAAGGAAATCAAGCCTGAATATTCATTGGAAGGACTGGTACTGAAGCTAAAGCTCCAATATTTTGGCCACCTGATGCAAAGAGCTAACTCGTTGGAAGAGACCCTGATGCTGGGAAAGATGAAGGGGATGACAGAGATTGAGATGGTTGGATGGCATCACTGACCCGATGAACATGAGTTTGAGCAAACTCCCAGTTATAGTGAAGGACAGGGAAGCCTGGCATACTGCAGTCCGTGGGATTGCAAAAAATCAGACGTGACTGAACAACAACCGAAATAGTTGCTATAGCCAGTCTCTGCTATTGGTGTTTATGAAATAGACTGATGATGGAGATACATAGGTGGTGGTTGTCATCTCGAGAGAGGATTCAGTTGAAGGAGAGGCCGATTCCAGAGTAGACATTTGCCACTGCTGATGAGACTGGTAACTTTTTAGAGATTGATGGTTTCCATTTTAACACATACTAGAAAGATACACACTAAATGGGAAATAAATGGTTGACATTTAAAAATTTTTTGAGTTTTTAATTAAAATTTTAATTACCCAGAGAAGTACAGAAAAGTATATAACAGATCTTTGTGTGTGTAGTCACCCTCAGAATTAAGCAGATATTAATAGTTTATATTTGCTTCAGATTTTTTTCCTTTCTCTTAAAAAAAAAATTTTTTTCAACTGTAAAGTAAAATAAAGTAAAAATAAAAATTAAAAAAAAAAAAATTTCAGATACAGGAACTTTCTTGTTCCTTCATCCCCCAGGTAAATACTATACTGAAGTTGAAGTGTATCATTCTTGTATATGCTTTTGTACTTTTATGACAGATGAGTGCCTTTTTTAAAAATATCAGACACATCATATCTTCTATATATCCTGTTTTCTGGGTTTTTTTAAACCATGTTTTTGGGGTATATTCGTGTTGATAAAGGAGGACCTGATTTGCTTATTTTAACTAGTTTACATTGTCTATTATTTGAGTGAAGCCCCCTGCAGCTGTGTAACACACCTATTATTATTTGCAGTAAATTATGTATTTGTATGAAGGAGACATTCATTGCTGCAGTAAACATCTGTCCTTATGCATATGGGAAAGTGAGTTTTGTGGCTAGATACCTGTTGGTCGGCCACATGCTTTCTTTTTCTTTTTTCTGTACCCTTTTTGTTTTGCCAGTCACTCTCAGAAGCCTAGTATGACTTACGGGGTTGCTAATGTGGTTGGTTGTTTTCTGGATCCCTGCCCAGGACACAGGCTTAAATATGGCAGGGATTTCATCTCTTCTTTTCTTCTTTGCCTGGATTAGAGCAGGCATTCAACAAATACTCATTAAATGAATGGATATTGTATGAAACTGATCTTCTCGAAGCTGTGGGGTATGTAGAGCAGGTGGATAGACTGTGATGGCTGTTTTCCTGTGCCCATTGCTCCGATGAGGAAGCTGAAACACAGAGACCAACTGACTTTTTTAGGTTACATATGCTTTTGAACTGTGGTGTTGGAGAAGACTCTTGAGAGTCTCTTGGACTGCAAGAAGATCCAACCAGTCCATTCTAAAGGAGATCAGTCCTGGGTGTTCTTTGGAAGGAATGATGCTAAAGCTGAAACTCCAGTACTTTGGCCACCTCATGCGAAGAGTTGACTCATTGGAAAAGACTCTGATGCTGGGAGGGATTGAGGGCAGGAGGAGAAGGGGACGATGGAGGATGAGATGGCTGGATGGCATCACTGACTCGATGGACACGAGTTTGAGTGAACTCCGGGGGATGGTGATGGACAGGGAGGCCTGGCGTGCTGCGATTCATGGGGTCGCAAAGAGTCAGACACGACTGAGCAACTGAACTGAACTGAACTGATGCAGATACTAATAGTAGAATTTCTTATCTCTTGGTTTTGTCCAAGCCTGTTTTAAGGTACCTGTTAGTATTTATGGTTTTCCTAGAAGATAAGTTCTTGAAAAATCAGAATCTGACAAAATCAGCTTTCCAACTTTCAAGTGTTTATTAAATACTAGTGTATGTTTAGCACTTGGAAATTTTAAAAGTCTGAGAGGTTACATCAAGAGTGGTCTTAGCCAGGCAGATTCAAGGTTTACATTTTTTAATTCTTTATGACACTTAGTGCTTGGCATATAGATGAGGCATTTTTTCTTATTTGTGGAATGAAAGAATGAGCTCTGGAGTCTTTCATGCCCCCTGTCTCTATAGGAGACCCGTGGGCAGTAAACAATTAACTAGTAAAAGCCATAGGGGAAAACGTGAAAAGCAGCAGGATGCTAGAAGCCTGCTTTCCCTGAAGGCAGCCGCGCATGTGCTAAGAGCTCAGGTTTGATGAGAGGATGGTCCAGGGGGACGTCCTTGTGCTCAGAGTTAACTGACTCGGGGCAATAGGGGAGGCAGAGGCTGTGTGGAGAAAAGCAGGCACCTCAACTTTGGACCTTGAAACACAGCTATTTTCCTCAGAGCCTCATCAAGAAAAAGAGTGGATCAGGGCCCAGGCAGTGGTGGGGTGCCTCATACCTCTGAGCTTCAGTAATAAAGAGGGAGAATAGGGATTTACTATAGACCAGGCATGGAGCCACACACTTTATAGACAGCATCCCATGCACCCTCTCTTAACCCCATTAAGTGGGTGGTAGTGTCCACCTTTTACCTGTAAGGAGACTGAATCACTTAGCCAGTTACTTAGCTACTAAACCTGCCTGCTAATGCAAGAGAGGTAAGAAATGCTGGTTTGATCCCTGGGTTGGGAACATCCCCTAGAGAAGGAAATGGCAACCCACTCCAGTATTCATGCCTGGAGAACCCCTGGACAGAGGAGCCTGGCAGGCTACAGTCCATGGGGTCACAAAGAGTCGGACACAACTGAAGCAACTTAGCACTACCGTGCTGAACTCTCCGATCCTTTCCTAGACCAGTTTTCCTCTGGAGTAGAAGGAAATGAAAGCCTGATTTGTCCAACATGTTCAGAAGTTTAAGGAGGAAAAGGCTCCTAGAAGTCGTCTGCTTGACTTAACCTGCAGTAGCAGTCACAGCCGGAGGCCATTTCTTGCCCTGAATTGATCGTTTTCAGGAATTGGGTTTTCTTGTATTTCAGGAACAGAACAAGACCCAGAAGAACAAGACTCATCAGAACAAGGCCCAGTTTCCCCCTCAGTCAGTCTCTCCCACCAGGAAGCTTCCTTAAGTCTCTTATCCTTCTCCATCAGAGGGCAGACGGAATGAAAACCACAATCACAGAAAACTAACCAATCTGACCACATGGACCACAGCCTTGTCTAACTCAGTGAAACTATGAGCAATACCATGTAGGGCCACCCAAGACGGATGGGTTATGGTGGAGAGTTCTGACAAAATGTAGTCCACTGGAGAAGGGAATGGCAAACCACTTCAGTATTCTTGCCTTGAGAGCCCCATGAACAGTATGAAAGGGCAAAAAGATAGGACACTGAAAGATGAACTCCCTAGGTTGGTAGGTGCCCAATATGCTCCTGCAGATCAGTGGAGAAATAACCAGAAAGAATGAAGAGATGGAGCCAAAGCAAAAACAACACCCAGCTGTGGATGAGACTGGTGATGGAAGTAAAGTCTGATGCTATAAAGAGCAGCATTGCATAGGATCCTGGAATGTTAGGTCCATGAATCAAGGCAAATTGGAAGTGGTCAAACAGGAGATGGCAAGAGTGAACATCGACATTCTAGGAATGAGCGAACTAAAATGGACTGGAATGGGTGAATTTAACTCAGATGACCATTATATCTACTACTGTGGGGAAGAATCCCTTAGAAGAAATGGAGTAGCCATCATAGTCAACAAATGAGTCCGAAATGCAGTACTTGGATGCAATCTCAAAAACGACAGAATGATCTCTGTTCGTTTCCAAGGCAAACCATTCAATATCGCAATAATCCAAGTCTATGTTGACCAGTAATGCTGAAGAAGCTGAAGTTGAATGGTTCTATAAGGATCTATAAGACCTTTTAGAACTAACACCCAAAAAAGATGTCCTTTTCATTATAGGGGACTGGAATGCAAAAGTAGGAAGTCAAGAAACACCTGGAGTAACAGGCAAATTTGGCCTTGAAATGCGGAATGAAGCAGGTCAAAGACTAATAGAGTTTTGCCAAGAAAATGCACTGGTCATAGCAAACACCCTCTTCCAACAACACAAGAGAAGACTCTACACATGGGCATCACCAGATGGTCAATACCAAAATCAGAGTGATTATGTTCTTTGTAGCCAAAGATGGAGAACCTCTATACAGTCAGCAAAAACACAACTGGGAGTTGACTGTGGCTCAGATCATGAACTCCTTATTGCCAAATTCAGACTTAAATTGAAGAAAGTAGGGAAAACCACTAGACCATTCAGGTATGACCTAAATCAAATCCCTTATGATTATACAGTGGAAGTGAGAAATAGATTTAAGGGTGACCTACAAGACCTTTTAGAACTAACACCCAAAAAAGATGTCCTTTTCATTATAGGGGACTGGAATGCAAAAGTAGGAAGTCAAGAAACACCTGGAGTAACAGGCAAATTTGGCCTTGGAATGCGGAATGAAGCAGGTCAAAGACTAATAGAGTTTTGCCAAGAAAATGCACTGGTCATAGCAAACACCCTCTTCCAACAACACAAGAGAAGACTCTACACATGGGCATCACCAGATGGTCAATACCAAAATCAGAGTGATTATGTTCTTTGTAGCCAAAGATGGAGAACCTCATTACAGTCAGCAAAAACACAACTGGGAGTTGACTGTGGCTCAGATCATGAACTCCTTATTGCCAAATTCAGACTTAAGTTGCAGAAAGTAGGGAAAACCAATAGACCATTCAGGTATGACCTAAATCAAGTCCCTTACCATTATACAGTGAAAGTGACAAATAGATTCAAGGAATTAGATCTGATAGAGTGCCTGAAGCACCGTGGATGGCAAGACCATCCCCAAGAAAAATAAATGCAAAAAGGTAAAATGGTTGTCTGAGGAGGCCTTAAAAATGGCTGTGAAAAGAAGAGAAGTGAAAGGCAAATGAGAAAAGGAAACATACCCATTTGAATGCAGAGTTCCACAGGATAGCAAGGAGAGATAAGAAAGCCTTCCTCAGTGATCAGTACAAAGAAATAGAGGAAAACAATAGAATGGTGATGCTGAAGCTGAAACTCCAATACTTTGGCCACCTGATGCGAAGAGCTGACTCCTTTGAAAAGACCCTCATGCTGGCAAAGATTGAGGGCAGGAGGAGAAGGGACGACAGCGAGAGATGGTTGGATGGCATCGCTGACTCAGTGGACATGAGTTTGAGTATACTCCGGGAGTTAGTGATGGATAGGGTGGCCTGGCGTGCTGCAGGCCATGGTGTCACAGAGTCGGACATGACTGAGTGACTGAACTGTACTGAGCAGGAACAAAATTTAAGCTTGGGTCTTGGGGTGTGCAACTGTGAAGTCCCTTAGTTCAGGCACTCTTCACTGGAGGAGTGAAGGTCTGATGCCTGCCTGGAGAGTTATATTGTAATGTCAGAGCTTTTGCTGATTAGGTGATTTCCTAGAGTCTGACTGAGTTTCTCTCCCCTGCTAACTTCCTGGTCCTATTTCTTGCTGTGGTTTATCATGGTCATAAGGTGGTGCTGCAACTTCACAGTCAGCCTTGGGAAAAGCCTAGGGGAGGAGGGAGGAAGAATACCTCCTGCAGAGGTCAGGCACTCTGGCGTCAGTACGGCGTCAAGTGCTGTGTAGGAGCTGTGGCTTCAGGGCTTCTCGGCATTTTTGAGGCCTCCAGGAGAGGTGGGTAGGCTTACTTAGAGCCAGGCCCGCTATTTCTCTCTGCAGAATGATCTGGATCCTACTGGTATAGAATAAATAGCTTCAGCTGGGAGAAAACACGTGTAGCCTCTGTCCTTCCACTCTGTTTGGAGCCTTTTGGACTGTGATGTTACCTCATCTGTCACATGTATACTTTAAAAAAAAAAAAAGGAGGTGGGCAAACCCCACTGGCACAACAGGGTAGTTTTTGAATCCAACTTTTCAGGCCTTTAATTCAGACTTCCTGCCCTGCTGCAATTTGAGTAAAAACCATCTGGGCCTCATTTTAGCAACTTCCTCTCTCACTCCCAAATGGCAAGAGTTATCTTTTCATTTGAGTTCTTGGTCTTTGTGAGTCTAGTTGCCAGTTCAAAACAGTGGAGTAGCTTCCTGTTTTACTTAACTGAATACAGGCTTGCATCCCCCGCTGCAAGTGGAAAGCACTGTAACTCAGGGTTCAAGTTTAGAGTCTTAAAGAGGCGTCCATGTTCTGACTGTAGCCTTGAGCAAATAAATCCATTTTCCTTGACCCTTAGTTTCTGTACCTGTAAAGTATAAAATGATAGTTTTGACTTCATTTGGTTACTGTGGGAATTGAATGAGATAATCCATAGCTTAGCACAGGGCGTGGTCCGTGACAAAATGCTAAAACTGCATTAGCTGTCAGCAGCAGCAGCAGCAGCCGCCGCCACTGTTGAGCGGTCCCGTCAAGTATTGTTCAACAGAAACACTGCTTCTGTTGTGCTTGTAAGTGGTACCCTTTTTACCCAACGTCCTTGATACTGTACTCAAAACTGATTTCCAGGCGTTCCCTCTGTGTCATCGGCCAGCAGAATTAACAGATGTCTGTCTGTCTCTCTCTCTCTGAAAAGGAGGGAAAGAAATGCTGCAAAAGTCTAGATCTTTAAAGCGTGTGTTTCCTATGACGATTAGGCTCTGGTCTCCAGGTTATCATTTTATTGTTTCTTGACCTGAAAATTCCGAGAATATGTTAATCCTGTTAGATGTTTTCTTTTGGACATGTCAGTGCAGGTGTTGAAATCTAGCTCCCTTCACAGTTTGGGGGGCCATAGTCCTCGGCCCTGGTTCTTCCCGGCCCTGGTTCTCCTCGGCCCTTCCCTTCCTGGTTGACCAGTGGCTGGTTCGCTTTCCCCCTCTTTCTCCTCCTCCTTTCTTCACGTTACCTTCTCCCAGGGCCTCTCTTCTTTCCCCCTCCCTTTTCCATTTACTCTTACATTCCCTCCCTCCTTCCCGCCCTCCCTAATTCCTCCCCTCCCCTGGTTTCTAGCCCCTTTTTGCTTTCTGTTTGTGTTTCTGAGGGCCGTGCTCCAATTACCTCATATTTGGAGAGAGGAAGCTGTAGCCAATCCGGTTTCTGTCTGCTTTTAGGTCAAGTGATTTCTGAACTGCAGTGAGATGCTTTGAATTTGTCTTGTTGCAGCTCTGAGCCTGTAAGATGGCTGTCTGAATCGGCAGCGGCTGGGAGACAGAGAGAGGCGGGGAGGGAGGGAGGAAGAATTGGAGGGGTTGCCGGCATAGTGCATGTTTTTAAATGTACATCTAATCCGATGAAGCCGAGGTTGGGATTTCTCTGGGATCCCAGGACTGGCTTAGCTGCGTTTTTGCAGAGATTAGGAGAGGAAAGCAATGGGAAATTCGCTGGGCTGCGTTAAGGAGCCGAAAGATTCAATAGCCGTTCCCGAGAAGGCTCCCATATCTCCTAAGAAAAGGGTTCGGTTCAAAAGGAAGTGCAAGGGGAAGAAAACCCCTACTCCAGCAGCACCCCGTGAGGAAGAACCCTTGCAGGGAACTGGAGCCCTCGAAGAGACCGGAACCCTGACGAAGTTAACAGTGAGTCTCCAGAAGGGGGAAGGAGTGGGAGGGGCCGAGCCACCACCACCCCCGAACGTGTTACTGCCCAGGGACTTGGCCCCCAGCTCAGGGCTGGGAGCCCAGGGTATGATCGTTCAGGTGAAGGAGCGGTTCCAGGGGGAGATCCAGACCGCTCAGCTTTTGTTGGAGAATGAGTCATCAGTTGCCGGAGGGGTCTGGGATTCCCTGGAAGAGGGGACGACTGTCATCGCTCACCTGCTTGATAACCCAGCAGAAAGGAACTGCGAGAAGTCAGTGAGCCAACTGGTGGAATTTCCGAGGACAGCCTCCTGCAGCAGCAGGGCCGTGCTGCTGCCTTTGCACAGGGGGACTGCAGCGGAGAAAGGAGCCGCTCCACTAGGGATCAGGAGCAGCGCTTCCCCCAGGACAGACCACCCCGCCGACACAGACAGTCTCTCTGCCGGCTGGAGTGTTGGCGGAGGAGCCAAGGGCACCTTAAGTGCCCCTCGGACAGGTCCCTGGACTGTGGAACATTCCGCTCCTTCATCACTGCCAGACCAGCTGAGAGGCCAGAGCCGCACAGAGCCTACCCGTGTGGGTCGAGTGCCCCTCCAGGTGCCCAGACTGCCTACTTCTCAGAGTGACGTATCCATCAGCGGCCCAACTCTGAGCATCTTGCCGTCCTCCTCCGGCTATGGCAGCGACGGGCCCCACTTACTTGGAATCCAGCCTAAAGACCCGGAGCCTGAAAAGAGCTCCACGTCCTTCTCAGAAGAGGATGGCACCCTTTCTTTGGAGGCAAGCCACGCCCCCTCATGGGGTCTAGAGTTGACGGGTGGGCATGCTTAAGGGATAGTCAAGCAGCGGTTTGCATTACTGGCCTCAAACTTAAAGAAGCGGAGCGCAGCGAGCAGTGAGGAGCGCATTGCTGCTTCTTACACTTTACCTGTCAGTCGGATACCGGGAGTTAGCCACTGCTACGCTTGGCAAGCAGAATCTATTTCAGGTCTGCCCCTTGATGCTTGAAACCAGCTTCTGGTCTCTGGGGACTCCCTGACTCTGGGTAATCATGCCGCATAATTGTTCCAGCTATCTGGTGGGGTTATCTCTCAAGGTGCAGGGCTAGGTAATACTTCACTCTCAGCAGGTCTGTTTATCAGCTTCCATGCTGTAGGAAGTTGTGGTATATGCCGAGGTGACGGTGAGGCTGGCTGACTCTTTGAAGTGAGGTGGAAGGGGTCGGGGGAGGCCCTGTCTTCTGTGTGAGTGTGACTGCTCTTCTCCCTGGAGAATGGTGTCTTTCCTGGAGCTGATGTAATCTTTCCCCCGAGGGGATACTGCTAACAACAACACTCATTCCCGAGGTGGAGTGGGTAGTCCTCTACTGGTTCCTAATTCCAGCACTGGAGGAGACGGACATAGGTTTATCTGGAGATTAGTCCAGAGCTTGAGGGGGCAGATAGAGAGGGTTAGAGCAGTCTGAAGGTTCAAGGCTAGAAAGAGTCAGTTTTCTGATCGGACTTGTTTATGTCCCTAACATGTTTTTGTTTGTGAGATACTTATTCAGACATAAGTGGAGGTGGTGGTAGTGATAGGTGGTAGGTGCTGTGAATGTTTTTAGGAGTCAAGGAGCAGGTGAGAATTTAAGAGCTCTAAACAGAAAGAGGAGGGAAAACCCCAGGTGGTACAGGGTTTGGTCTGGCACATATGAGGTGAATGTGTAGGTGGCTGAAGTTATAATCATCAGTGACTGAAGGACTTTTGTTGGCATATCGGTCTCTGCAGCAGAAGAGAAAAACTTTAGGGGGCCAGAGGTAGAAGATGGAGCAGGGCATTTTCCATGTTGGGCCGTGGTCAGCTGCCCTGGTGCCTGCAGAGCAGACAGGGTCCCACCTGCTCGTGCCCTGCTTCTCACCAACAGCAGGACGCTGGGGAGAGATGCAAATTTAAGGTGACCTGTGATTAAAATGCCTGTTTGGGTGATGAATTTCCCCCACGGACAGGCCCATTTCAGTGCCCTTTGTTATTATAGAGTTTGGACAGTTGGAGGAAATAGTTGGAGAACAGTTGGAGGAAAAAATGGTCATTGAAAAATATTTATTACATGGTTGGGCAAGAGGCATCCTTGGGCTTTTCATATAAAAGTGTGTGTGTGTGTATTAAGGTGGGGAGGGAGGCAGTGAGGCTGCTGGGGTGGGGTGTATCTGAGTTTCACTGGATAAGAGGGAACGTCAAAGTCAGCTTGTACCTTGGTACAGAACGGATGTAGAGTAATTGCGGCAGAACCAGCGGCTGAACTGATCACTCTTTTGATATTCCTGAAGTTGTGGAGGCGTCGTGATGATTTAGGATACATGCTCAGAATTAAGAGCGAGGTTTTCAGAAAGTCTGGAATATAAAATGTGAAGGAGCTCACGTTTAGCAGAAGTTGGTTCAAGATAATGTCCTGTAGGTGACTATTGTACTTTTGGAACAGGAAGGCTCTGGACAACTCTGTGAGGAGCCTCCAAGAAGAGATTGGTAGAAGAAACCTCTGGACCATGGTCTGTAGTTTGACCAGATCAACAGCAGTGTGTTTCTTGGGCTGTTCAGTATGAGAATCATACTGGTGTGCGGTGCTTTCTGGGCCGCCAAGCTCTACATCCCGTCCCAGCTTCCCCGAGAGTAGACACGACCAGACTACACAGTTAGGGCCTAGGAAGAAAAACTGGGTGACCTAGAGTCCGCTCAGAAGTCTGGCACGTCTCTGAGGTTCTGTGTCTAGCTGGTGATGCAGGGACCACAGACTGTATGACCGTCCTGTATCACAGATAAGAAGTGACTTCTCAAGATAAGTGTCCCTTATCCCTTAAGGATGAAGGTCCTTAAGTCCACAGGGGCCTGAAACCCTCCTCCGTCCCTGAAGGTCTTGTCTTCAGGGAGCTGCACTCTGCCTGGTAGGCTGCTTGACAGCAAGAGAGGCAGGGGAGCGTGTTCTGACACTGCAGATCTCCTGGGAAATGTGGGTTGAGCCTCAGGGCGAGCGCGTCTGACGAATGTGAGGGCCCTGGGAGGACGCGGGGTCAGGAGAGCAGCTGCTGGTGGTCACACACCAGCTCCTTCCTAGAGAGGGAGCAGCAGGCGCTCCAGCAGAGCTGATTTTTTGTTTGTTGGTTGGTTCTTGTTTTGTTTTGTCTTTAACATGTCAGGGTGAAAAACAGCAAACTTTGCGCTCCGGAGTGGTGTCTGTCCTTGACTTAACTCAGGCCACATTGCCTCTCCCGTTGACGACTCCAGGGCATGGTGATGGGAGAGGGGCCAGACTGTGCCCACAGAAGCTTGGCAGTGGGCTTGTTTCTTTTCAGGACAGAGAGAAATGGGAACTGATTCTGATTCCTGCTGCGTGCCGGCTTTGGGTAATAGAAGACAAATGGCCTGCTTTTCCGCTCACCTGGTAGAGCGGATTCTTCCCTTGACAGCAAACAGTTAACGACGGAGATATGATGACAGCAGCCAGGGGACAAAAATGGTTTTCAGAATGATAAGTAGACTTGGATTTGGAGCTGGGTGGGAGCGAGTTAACAGCAGTTGTACTTTGATGTCAGACAAAGGCCTTCGCTGGTCCAGTCCATCTCTCAGGAGGACTCCCTGCTCCCAGCTGCCATCGATAGCTATAATACCTGGCTTAACAGAACAAGGAAAACTGTTGAAAATCCTTTTCTTTTCTCTCTCGGCTCCACCGCCAGTCTCCTGGTCATGGTTAGTGGATTCTGTTGAATGAAGAATTTGGCTGAATACCATTGCCTTTGCCACAAACCCTTAGATTTTGGGTGAATAGTCAGAAAACACTGGGGCTAGACATGATGAGAAAGAAATCAGTCGGTATATTATTTTCTGGGCTAAGCCTTTTCAGTTATAAGTACCCTTTTCACATCTCTCCTCTGTAATTATAGGGAAAGTTGTTTTTACTAATACTGGCTATATATTACAAGAAGAAAGCAAAATTAACCAGGTGATACTATTGGAGGAATGTAGCAGTTAAAGTTACAGTTAGGCCTTTATTTAAGAAAGGACTTTTTTTCTTTTAAAAAGTTTTACTTAATTAAAAATACTACCAAAGAATAATCATTATTTTTCAGGTAGAACAATGGTGTTGTGGCTATGTTAAAAAAAAAATATCTTTAGAGACGCATACTGAAGTGTGTTTAGAGGAAATGAGAGTGTGGAATTTGCTTTATGATAATAGGGGAGGAGTGAAGTGGGTGGAGTGTAGATGAAGCAAGATTAGCTATGAATTGATATGGTTGAAACTGGGTGATTGGTACATAGGAATTCACAATATCATTCTTTTTTTATATATATTTAGTATTTTCCAATTCAAGTAGAACATTTTTTTCTGCATTTTGATTTGTTTTTCACTGTTCTTTTCACTAATTTATTTTGTTTTGGAAAATTATTTTTGTCAAATTATGTTATTTATATTAACATGTAATGAGTTTATTATCTTTTTTTAAAAAATATCATGCCACACACCTCTGGGAATCACCAATTTCTTCTCTGTATCTATAAACTTTTTTTTTTTAAAGCTTTCCATGTATCAGTTCAGTTCAGTCACGCAGTCGTGTCCGACTCTTTGCGACCCCATGAATCGCAGCACGCCAGGCCTCCCTGTTCATCACCATCTCTCAGAGTTCACTCAGACTCANTCACCAATTTCTTCTCTGTATCTATAAACTTTTTTTTTTTTAAGCTTTCCATGTATCAGTTCAGTTCAGTCACGCAGTCGTGTCCGACTCTTTGCGACCCCATGAATCGCAGCACGCCAGGCCTCCCTGTTCATCACCATCTCTCAGAGTTCACTCAGACTCAGGTCCCTTGAGTCCATGATGCCATCCAGCCATCTCATTCTCGAAAGGATTATACTGTGTTGTCTTTCTCTGTCTGATTTATTTCACTTAGCATAATACCCTTGAGATCCAATGATGTTGTTGCAGATGGCAGGATTTCATTCTTTTTGATGGCTGAATAATATTCCATTGGGTATATATGCCACAATTCCTTTATCTCTTCATCCATTGATGGGCATTTCAGTTGTTTCCAAATCTTAGTTATTGTAAATAAAGCTGCAGTGAAGGTGCATATATTTTTTCAAGTTAGTATTTTCATTTTCTTTGGGTAATACCAGAAGTGATGTGGAGCATGCATCTTTTGATATACCTGTTGACCATCTGTGTAACTTCTTTGGGAAAAAATGTGTGTTCTGATCTGCCCATTTTTAAGTGGGATTGTTTGTGTTTTTGCTGTTGAGTTGTGTAGGTTCCTTATGTAGTTTGGGTGTTAGCTTCTTGGCAGATGTACGATTAGCGAACGTTCCCTCCCATTCAGCGGGCTGCCCTTCCATTTTGCTGGTGGTTTCCTTTGCTGTGTGGAAGCTTTTTGCGCGTCTGTTGTTGATGTTTTATGTGTGGTTGATTTGCTTTTGGCATCTTGTTTTTGCTGTTGAGTTGTGTAGGTTCCTTATGTAGTTTGGGTGTTAGCTTCTTGGCAGATGTACGATTAGCGAACGTTCCCTCCCATTCAGCGGGCTGCCCTTCCATTTTGCTGGTGGTTTCCTTTGCTGTGTGGAAGCTTTTTGCGCGTCTGTTGTTGATGTTTTATGTGTGGTTGATTTGCTTTTGGCATCAGATTAAATACATCATTGCATCAGGGAGCTTGCTGCTTGGTTTCTTTCTTTCCCTTTTTTTTTTTTTTTAAGCTTCTTATTTTGCCTTGGGGTATAGCCGATGAACAATGTTGTGATAGTTTCAGGTGAACAGGAAAGGGACTCAACTGTATGTATACAGGTACCCATGCTCCCCCAAACTCCCCTCCCATCCATTCTGTTACATAGCACTGAACAGAGCTGCATGTGCCATCCTTGTTGGTTATCCATTTTAAATAGTAGCAGAGTAAACAGGTCCATCCCAAACTGCCTAACTATTCCTTCCCACAAACAACCTTAAGTTTGTCCTCTACGTCTGTGAGTCTCTGTTTCGTAAATTCATCTGTATCACTTCTTCTTAGAGTCCACATATAAGGGATGGCCTTCTCTGTTCCTGTGTTTTCTTCTAGGAGTTTTATGATTTTAGGTCTGACGGTCACGTCTTCAGTCCACTTTGAGTTAATTTGGAGACATGGTGTAAGACAATGGCTGAATTTTATTCTTTTGTGTGGGGCTGTCGTTTTCCCAACACCATTTATTGAGGAGACTCTCCTTTAACCATTGTGCAGTTTTGGCTCCTTTCTTTTCTAAATTAATGGACTGTACATGCATGGGTTTGTTTCTGGGCTTTATCTTCTGTTTCATTTATCTATGTGTCTATTTTTATGCCAAATACCATACTGTTATGTCTTACAGTTTTCAATATCCAGGTCTTTCACCTTCTTGGTTGAATTTATTCCTAGATATTTTATTCTTTTTGATGCAGTTGTAAATGGGATTGTTTTCTTAATTCTGTTTCTGATTGTTCAGTTCAGGTCAGTCGCTCAGTTGTGTCCGACTCTTTGCAGCCCCGTAAATTGCAGCACACCAGGCCTCCCTGTCCATCACCAACTCCCGGAGTTCACCAGTTGTTTGTTACTAGCGTATAAAAATGCACTAGATTTTTGTATATTGATTTTGTATTCTGCAAATTACTGAATTTTTTTACTCCAATAGTTTTTTTTATGTCTTTGGAAGTCCTTAGGGTTTTCTATAGATAGTATCCTGTCATCTGCAAATTGTGGCACTTTTATATCTTCCTTTCCAATTTGGATGCCTTTTATTTCTTTTCCTTGCCTAATGGCTCTGGCTAGGACTTTCAGCATTGTGCTGAATAAAGTGGTGAGAGTAGACATCCTTGTCTTGTTTCTGATCTTAGAGGAAGGGCTTTCATCTTTTCATCATCGAGTATAACGTTAGCTCTGGCTAACATTATAATGAAATACCTTTCCTCTATACCTGCTTTGTTGAGAATTTTTATCACAAATGTTGTTGAATTTTGTCAAACGATTTTTATGCACCTGTTGAGATGATATGACTTTTGTTTTTGCTTTTGTTAATGTGTGGTATATAACATTGCCTGATTTATGGATGTTGAACTATCCTTGCATACGTGGAATAAATCCTACTTGATCATGGTATATGATCCTTTTAATGTTTTGTTGAATCTGGTTTGCTAATATTATTTTGAGGATTTTTGGATCTCTGTTTGTCAGGGATGTTAGCCTGTAATTTTCTTTTCTTGTGTTGTTTTTGTCTGGTTTTGCTAGCAAGGTAATGCTGGCCTCATAAAGTGAGTTTAGAGGAGTTCCCTCTTCTATTTTTGAAAGAAATTTAAGAAGTATTGGTGTTAATTCTTCTTTGAATGTTTGATAGAGTCTTATCATTGAAGCTGTCCTGGACTTTTGTTTGTTGAGAGATTTTTGATTACTGATTCATTCTCTAAGGAGAATTAGTCAGTCTGTTCAGAGTTTTCATTTCATCTTGATTCAGTCTTGTTAGGTTGTATATTTCTAGGAATTCATCCATATCTTCTAGGTTGTCCAACCCTGTTGGTGTGTAATTTTTCATAGTAGTCTCTTATAATCCTTTGTATTTCTATGGCATCAGTTGTAACATCTCTTTCATTTCTGATTTTATTTGAGTACTCTGTTTTTCTTGGTGAGTCTAGCTGATGGCTTGCCAATTTTATTAATCTTTTCAAAGAACCATCTCTTAGTTTTGTTATTCTTTTCTACTGTTAGGAAAAATAACGATGGAATTATTATACAGTGCATGGAGCTTCCCTGGTGGCTCAGCCGGTAAAGAACCCACCTGCCAATGCAGGAGATGCAAGAGATGTGGGTTCAATCCCTGGGTCTGGAAAATCCCCTGGAGAAGGAAATGACAACCCACTTCAGTGTTCTTACCTGAAAAATTCCATGGATAGAGAAGCCTGGCAGGCCACAGTCCATGGGGTTGCAAAGCACTGGACACAACTGAGCATGCATGTGTGCACACACACACACACACATTATGTAGTGCATATGCTGAAGAAAGATTAATGTCCAGAATATTTGAAGTGTGGTGTAAGTGAGGTGGTTCAGAGTATGGAGCCAGGTTGGCTGAGTTTGAATTCTAGCTCTACTGCTTACTAGCAGTGTACCTCGGGATAAGTTACTGAATATCTCTGTGGCACAGTTTCCTCATTTGTAAACTGAGGATAAGAGTAGTATATACTTCCCAGGGTTGTTGTGAGAATTGTAAGAGTTAATGCAAGTAAAACACAATGAAAGTGAAAGTGTTGGTCACTTAGTCATCAGTTATTGATGTTCTTTAAATAATTTCTATAAATAAGAAAAACGTAAACATGGTAGTAGAAAAAATAGGGGAAACCCAGGAATAAGCAATTCACAAAAAGAAGAAGAAAAAACCCAAATGCCTCATACACAGGATTCTTTCTCACTAGTATTCAAAGATATAAAACTCAAAATAACAACAGAATGCTATTGTATACCCATGAGACTGGCAGAAAATAAAAAAGTTTGAAAATGCGTAGTGTAGGCAAAGGTGCAGAATGATGGAAAAAACACTTTACACCCTTGTTGCTGCTGCTGCTAAGTCACCTCAGTCGTGTCTGACTCTGTGCGACCCCATAGATGGCAGCCCACCAGGCTCCCCCATCCCTGGGATTCTCCAGGTGAGAACACTGGAGTGGGTTGCCATTTCCTTCTCCAATGCATGAAAGAGAAAAGTGAAAGTGAAGTCTCTCAGTCTGTCCGACTGTTAGCGACCCCATGGACTGCAGCCCACCAGGCTCCTCCGTCCATGGATTTTCCAGGTATAAATTGGCGTTGTTATTTGGACAGTAGTTTGGTGATATTTAAGAGAATTTTTAAATGCCCATATTCTGTGATCCAGGATTTCCATTTTAATTATATTCCCTGAAAAGTCTTCCATGACTCTGAATTTGAATATTGAAAGGAGAGCTCACTTGATCTTTACCTAATTCTTTTGTTGATAATAAACACAGCTGCCATAAGATCTCCCTAGCGAGGTATTTGTAATGAATTACTACCTTGTACCCTCACCTGTTTCTTGAATGAAAAGTTTTCAAAGTCTGATGCCTTCACTGTAGTGGGATGAAGTCAGCTAGAAACTTCAAGGCACATGAATCAAGTATTATTATTAGCTCATTACATCTAGTTTGTTCCCTGAAACTTACATAGATATAAAGTTCACATTCCTCAGCCTGGTATTCCAGCCCCTCCATAACCTGTCTAATCTGCTGTCCTATAACAATTCCCAAGTAGGACTTTCATGTCTTAACAGGTCGACCTCTTAACCGTCTACTACTATTCCCGTTCCAGCTTCTAATCTTTGTTTGTATCTACTTTCTACATAGAATTCTTCATTTTTTTTTTGTTTGTTTCTATAACATCCTTCAAGGATGCCTTTAAATCACACTTCTTTAAGAAGTATTTTTATCACTCTGAAGGGAAGTGAAAGTCACTTAGTCGTGTCCCACTCTTTGCGACCCCATGGTCTCTACAGTCCATAGAATTCTCCAGGCCAGAATATTGGAGTAGGTTGCCATTTCCTTCTCCAGTACTCTGCTGCTAAGTCATTTCAGTTGTGTCCGACTCTGTGTGACCCCGTAGATGGCAACCCAGTACTCTAGCCCATACTAATTATTAATTATGCTGAGATCCTCTATTGAATACTACTATTTACTATATTTTTTAAAGAAATATTTGTTTATTTGCTGGCTCTCAGTGCAGCACATGTGGAGAAGGAAATGGCAACCCACTCCAGTGTCCTTGCCAGGAGAATCCCAGGGACAGGAGAGCCTGGTGGGCTGCCGTCTGTGGGGTCGCACAGAGTCGGACACGGCTGAAGTGACTTAGCAGCAGCAGCAGCAGCAGTGCAGCACATGTGGAGAAGGAAATGGCAACCCACTCACTCCAGTATTCTTGCCTGGAGAATCCCATGGACAGGGGAGCCTGGCAGGCTACGGTCCATGGGATCCCAAAGAGTTGGACACGACTGAAGGGACTTAGCATGCACGTAGGCATTACGGCACGTGGGATCTTCATTTTTCAGTGCAGCATACAGGATCTTTAGATATAGCATGTGGACTCTTAGTTGCAGCATCTGGGATCTAGTTCCCTGACCGGGGATTGAACCCAGGTCCCCTACATTGGGAGTGTGGCGTTTTAACCACTGACCATCAGGGAAGTCCCTATTTACTATATTATTGTTCCTCTTTTGGGGCCTTAAATTATGTAAAACTCTTTCCTGTGATTTTACCACATATGCCTAAATACAAGGTAAAGTTTTTTCCTTCAGATATTAACCTTCAAAAAGAAGAGGGGGACGGATTCTCTTTGTATTGGATTTTTTAAAATAAAGTCTTTCTTGTTATTGGGCTCCCAGTGAAATTATAGTCAGTTCATGAAAAAGGATTAATGAATCTGCTAATTCATTGGATACTAGTTTTTGTAGAGATCAATTAACAAAATTGGTTCAACAAAAAGAGTAACTGAGGAAATTCTCTGGCAGTCCAGTGATTAGGACTCTGTGCTTCCAATCAGGAGGCCTGGTTTTGACCCCTCGTTGGGAAACTAAGATCTTGCAAGCCACATGGCCACAAAGAAGAAAAGAGTAACCGAAAATCTAAGAAAGTTTTAGCTATTGTTCTTGAGGTGTTGAATGTAGCAATTGTATGTGTTTAATCATATTTTTAAAAACTAAAAACATTTTTTTTAGCCATGCTGTACAGCGCATGGGATCTTAGTTACCCAACCAGGGATCAAACAGCACCTCCTGCAGTGGGAGCATGGAATCTTAACCAGTGGACCACCAGGGACGTCCCAGAAACTTTGAAAACATCACCCACATCACTTATAAAAGAACACACACACGGCAAGTGATCACATTATGGAAATCATAAACAGCAATAGAATGAATGGAGAAAAACCAGCATTACACAATTGGATTCTTGTGGCTGGGGTTGAAATTTACAAGGACAGCATGGATTCATACAAGTGCTGTTGTATCTCAGAAATCTTAGAAAGGAATGTAGATGATTTTTTCTTGAAAATGCACCCAAGTAGTAGCTTTATTATTTTTTTGAAGTACCTTTATTTATGAAAAAAACTGTGTAAGAATGCCTGTGAAGACTCTGAATAACATGATTTTATGAAATGTAAAGGTAAAAATAAGCATGAATACCAAATTAATGCATTAGACATGCTGCTCATTTTTAAAACTTGAAGTGTAGTTGATTTGTGTTGGTTTCTGGTGTATAGTAAAGTGACTCATATATATCTTCACTTTCTTTTCCATTATGGTTTATTACAAAATATTGAATATAGTTCCCTGTGTTACATGGTAGAACCTTGTTTGTCTATTTATATATAGTTGCTTGTATCTGCTAATCTCAAGCTCCTAATGTATCCCCTCCTTCTGCTTTGATAACTGTAAGTTTGCTTCCTATGTCTGTGAATCTGTTTCTGTTTTGTAAATAAGTAGATTATTTTAAATATGGGTATATGTGTAAGTCAGTTTCTAAAAGTTTAGGTATTCATGGGGCCACAGAGCTTTCCTTTCTCCAGTTCTATCTTCCATCTGTCTATTGTCATTTGGGGAGATTTGGGACCGCCTACTGTTTGGAGTAGCCTTATTTTAGCCCGAGATATGGCACGTCTCAACTGAGTTCTTTCAGAGCGAACATGTCTGGTTTTCCGTTTGCCCTTTTTCATCTGGCTGACTTCTACTTAGATCTTAAATCTCAGCGTAGACGCTGTCTCGCCGCCTCTGGCAGGCTCTTTGGTGCTGCTGGTTTGGGTTACTTATTACCGCTGCCACAGCACTGATCCCTCGGCTTGGTGTCGCCTTCCCTACTAAATTGTTTGAGCTTGAGGCCCAAGTGGAAGTGAAGTCGCTCAGTCGTGTCCGACTCTTTGTGACCCCACGGACTGTAGCCTACCAGGCTCCTCAGTCCATGGGATTTTCCAGGCAAGAGTACTGGAGTGGGGTGCCATTGCCTTCAAGGTTGTGCTTTTGTCTCGAGATACCAAGAACTTGAACACAGCTCCTAGGGCATAATCTTTGCTCAAGAAGTAGCAGCAGGATGAATACATGGTGTTCGACTTTTTTTGTTCTTCTCCCTCCTCCTGACGCGTGGTGTCTGCCATAGTGTGAAGCACACATGAGATGCTGTTCAGTAAATACTTGTTGATTTGCGTGTGTGTTAGTCTCTCAGTCACGTCC
>SJYX01008349.1:12125-50857 GCA_006410675.1 Oreotragus oreotragus
GGTTTGGACACTCTTTGGCCCAATGCCCCGCCTGTCTACAGATCAGGCATTTATTTCATGCCTTGTCCTTCAGGGACTCGGGGTTTGCCATATTGCTTCTCTGGAGGGTGGCCAGCATCTAGGCATGCCTTGTCTCTTACTTTCTCTCCTTCTCCTGGGCCTTGGCCTCCTCCTGTTCTCTTAACCGGAGGTCTTCTGGGATCTGAGACTGGGCCACGTGAGCTTTCTGCTGAGTTTGTTTTTCGCTGTCCTGGTTTCCAGCACGATGGGCCTTCCCCTGCACTGGGTTTCTTTGCTTTCCACTTCTAGCATGGGAGCTTCACTGAGTTGGGCTCCTGCTGTGCTTGGCCTCTTCTGCGTGGAGGTTGTTTCAGCCAGGTTACATCCGAGTCACGGCACCATAGATGTCACGCGAGTGTATGTTCCTTGGTTCTTTGTCTTGTCACAACAAAGATTTGGAGTGATTGACATTAAAGCCCTCGGCGCATCACAGCTCTCGAGTCTTGGACAAACCGTGTTATAGCTCTTAGGCAAATCAGTGTTACAGCTCTATTTTATTTAGAAGATAGCAGGAGAATCCATCCTCAAAGTGTGAGGGCATGCCAACCCAAAACCTTGAAGGGAAGAGAGTGGAGGAGCACATGGGGGAGGGAGAGAGACAGAGGGAGAGAGAGAGAGAAAGAGTGCACGCACCCGGAAGAGGAAGAGAGAGAGAGAGAGAACGCACACAGCACACACTCACGCGTGAGAGAGCGAGCCTTACTTTTCTTATCATCTGTAATATTTGGTTAACAGAACTCATCACAGAGGGATGTATAAAAATTAAATAACACCTGAAAACCACTTAGCACAGTGTCTATAAAATAACAAATGTCAATTCATGTGTGTCATTATCATTTGCTGGAAATATGTCCCTCCCATGTAAAGGCTAGAGCTTGTGTCAGATAATTCAGCCTTACCTAAAAGACAGGTTCAGGCAACCCACCATGGAGCACTTGGCCCTTAATGTGACAAAAGAAGAAAACAAAAGGAACAGACTGCAGGGTGATAGATTCTGTGGTCCATTTACAGATCAACTTCAAATGAAAGTGGAGTTTATGAGACATGAGGGCCAGAACTCAACTTGGCTTTTTCTATGGAAGTAGTAGTCAATCCACTCAGTGATTCGGTTATTAATATTTGACTCCATTGCCCAGTTATTGCTGAGTAGTAAGTATATTGCAGATTCTGGTGGAAAATATCCCAGTTGCATTGGCTTCCACAAAAAGGAGGGAATGGTGAAGAGTGACTTTTGTTTTTTAAATCTCAGCACACAGATGGATTTGAGGGGAGAAAAGAGTTGAGGAGGAGAGCAAACACAGATTCCCTTTGTCCATCTGTCAGAACTGGCACCAAGTTCTTGGCAATCTCTTGGGAGCCTCTGTGCCTGGGCTGGGTTAACTTGGCCCCATCCATTTAAGAATATTTGATTTGATTGCACAGCAAAATGCTTTTGAAAAGCTGGGCTATTATCCCTGAAATAGAAAAATTAAAAAAATTTGAAAAGCACCTTTGAAGTCAGCTACCCAAATGAAACTTGTGACATCAGAGTGATGGCAGATAAGTGGGAGGCAGAACAAGGCCATCATTGACCACTGAGTGGGCCAGGCTGATGCCACACTTTACACCCTACCAATATAAGTCAAAGATGAAAGATGCTCTGGGCAGCTCGCCTGACCTCTGTGCTCTGTTATCTCCAGTTGATTGCACAGTGTTTCACTGTGAACAATCCCTCACTGTCTACCTGGTGCAGGTGAATCTCAGCAGAACAGGGGCCTGGGCGGCTTGGCCAGGATAGAGAAATGCCATGCATAGCACAGGGGGCCAGAGGAGGGCTTGCTCCAGTCAAGCACCGTCTTTATTTCTCCTCTTATCCCCTGGATGCTGAGGACAGAACAGCTAAGTGCAAATCAAGGGCAGCAAAGTAAGACCAGCGGGTGTGTGGTGACAGACAGGCAGCTCTCTCTCCAACTGATAGAACATCAAGAGACTGCAAACAAGCTCCAGCTGCCACACTGGCCCCTGCACATTTACATACAGAGTACAAGAACCATGTTATAGCAAGAGTGTGAACAAACCTGGATTGAGGTCTTGCATCCCTTCATGCATAACAACTAGTTACTGAAAAAGTTCAACCCGCTGTCAGTGGGTCTCCAATTTGAGCATGCATCAGAGTCACCTGGATTACTGGGCCCACTCCCAGAGCTTTTGATTTGTTCTAACAAATGTTCAGCTGATGGAGATGCTGCTGGCTCAGGGCCCATAATCCAAAGGCCACTGGTTTTTATGGTAAATATTGTGTTGTGTTCAAATCACTATTAAAAATAAGATTCATTTGAGTTTGATACAGTTCAACAAGTCAGGTGCTACATATACAAAGCGCTGAGGGTACAAAGATGAAGAACAAACTGCAGTTAAACAGCTCAATACAATCTAAGTTCTATCTAGAAAGGTGGGAATGTATGTAGCATGTGTGTTATTCCCAAGTCATGTCTGACTGTGACCTCAGGGACTGTAGCCCACCAGCCTCCTCTGTCCATGGAATTCTCCAGGCAAGAATACTGGAGTGGGTTGCCACTTCCTTCTCCAGAGGATCTTCCCGACCCAGGGACTGAAGCCCAGGTCTCCTGGGTTGCAGGCAGATTCTTTACCATCTGAGCCACCAGGGAAGCCCATGTTTATCTTGGCTGAATCAAAGGGTTTGAACTACATACATCAGGTTGAGAAGAGACTAAGCAAACCGCTGAAGGCCGTCCTTAAGAATTCTGACATTATTTTCCAGATCAAGCATGCATTTCACTCATTCATCTGTCTAATTCGTTATGCAGCCCATTCTGTGGGCCAAGAACAGGGTTCAGTTGCAGGCTTAGAAATTGGTTAAGACTTATCCTTGCCCTGTAAGTGTTCGCTGTCCAGTAGGGAGACCTCGTGGAATAAGATAATACAAAGTAGCAAATATGATGAGGGGAGTTTGCATAAGGACAGTGGGGATCAAAGGAGGCAGCAGGTGGCTCTCCTTGGGGGCACTTAGGAGAAGGTTCGTGAGACCGAACTCCTTGAACTGGCTTGGAAATGGCAGACAGCCTGAACACAGGCAGCAAAAGCAATCACCGCTGCTCAGTGTGGTCATCCAAGGCTGCTTCTCACTCTTCTCTTCCACCAATCCTGTGTCATGAGTGAATGAAGGAATCACTGAAGGAGGGAAGAAAGGGAGGGAAGGAGATGGCATAGGCTACAGGAGGGGAAGGTGCCAGATGAACAATTAGAAGGGGTGACAGAGATGTCAGCCAAACATCCTGGTGTGCGCATCATGGCCTCCAGAGCTCAGAAGGGGCACCCAGCGGTGCAGCTATCAGGTGACAGTAAAAACGACATTCTTTCAGAGGAGGGAAAATCCCCATATTCTTCCCAAGTACCCTGTTTATGGCTGACCATCTGCCTGATTCTCTTTAGACTCAGGGACAAATGTCCCCTGCTTGGGAGACAGGATAGTTGATTGATCTTTGCTCTGGCTTGAGGGGCACCCAAAGTCCCCCATCTGTTCTGCCCCCAGTCCAGAGGTTGGGGTGTGGCTTCACAACTCCACAGGTTTCACACATGGGTTAGGGAAAGATCAGGACTCCTTGTTTCCAGGAAGCCATAGTTAGGAGGTATACACGTCAGTCAGAAGCTCCATCACCCCTTCCCCCAAGCTTCTTAGCTAGCTTCTATAAGTCGAAAGAAAGGAACTTTAAAAGGGGAACCCCATAAGGAAAACTATCTTGCTATGAAAGTTAACCTAGGACCACCCTGCCAGTGAGTAATGGGAAAACTAATTTTTTTCCAAAGCAACTAATGTCTCATAGCCTAGGAAACAATCTATCTGAGTAGACCATTTCTCTGAAAAGCAAACTTTCAACAGCTAGAAGATCAAAGGAGTGATTCCAGTTCAGAAGTAGATTTCAAATTTCTTTTGTCATTGCTGTGTATTCCATTAAGCATCATTCTTCAATCTCTTACCACCCACTCCTCCCCCATTCCTAAGTGTAATTTCACCTAAGAGAGGAGCTATGCTGGCCTGGGACTCTGAGCTGAGGTAACTTGGGGGTTATGTGGCCTAAGCACACTCCATAAGCAATTTTCCCCGTCAGTCAATTTCTTCTATTAGCAAGAAGGACCCCCAGTATGGCTGCTCCTGTGGTTGGATTCCAGGTCACCTCTGTGCCCCATGTAATTTAGGAGCCTCTTTGATTATGCAGGTGAATAGCTCTACTTGTTTCCCCAGCAGATGTTTGGTTGAAGTTCCTTCCCTGTGATTATGATTTTCTTTGGTCAAAAGGAGAGTAACTTGAGAAAGCTAGTCCAGGAATGAAGAACAGGGAGGCAGCCACAGGATGAATTTTTGAACTCTCCAGACTGCATTTCTGACTATACAATCCCGGAACCAACCTTATTATTAAGTGTAATTACCGGCCCCAGGCACGAGCTCCGGGGCCCCTACAGAGGACCCAAGTGTTTGCTGTAGGTACCACTAAGGTGAGCTATACTTTTTCATGCACAATCATCTTGCCAATTGGCAGGTTATGAATTCCAGGGTGATAGTTGGGTCAAGGTGGCTCCAAATGCCAAAAGACCTTGATAGGATACTAAAGAATATAAGACATCCATTGTCAGAATCTTAAAAGCTAAGCATGCCCAGGCCCCACTTAAAAACACTAAAGATGTGTTTAATGCAACATTCTTTCCCAATATTAATTACTGAAAAATAATTGAAGTTTCTCTCTACCCCTAAAAAAAAAAAAAAAAAGTGTGCATCAGCTCCAGGCTTGGTAATCTGATAATACTCTTGGGAGACGGGAATAGACGTTAGTTTAAGGACCACCAGACCCTATTTCACATGAGCCATAGTCACTAATTAGATAAACTATTGACTATGGACTGCTCTTTTTCACTATGTGACTGTGAACAGCATTCATATTTTTACAGAAGCACATATTATCCCAATAATACACCTCAGATTGTGTAATTGAAATATTCAAAGAGCAGAAGAGAGTGAGAATATGTACCTCCGGGAAATGAGAAGGACTCCAGGAGCCTGGGAATGTAGGCTGAGCCAGGGCCACAAGTAAGACATTTTCGTGGAGATTAATATTTGATCTTGAACATTTATGAGGATATTACAGTCTACTTCCTAATATATCTGTGCTCCACTTCTAACAATGACTTAAATTACTTATTCCCCTAAAATTGATGCTCCAGGGATGTTTGGAATGTTTGTTCTGGAGTTAACCTTGTGTACCCCAGAGGATTGGTCCTCCAGCTTGAGAACCAAGGACAGAGTATGCAGTGTCTTGGTCAGAAAACAGGGCACCAGCCCCATTCTTCTTCAGGGGAAGAGACCAGCCCAGAAAACTAATCTTAGACATTTGCGCCCCAGTCCCTGTCTAATGAGGACAGACCACCTTGCCTCATTCTTACCGCTGGGAGAGGCGGTTGTAAGAACGTGATATTAATTTATTATCTCATTATATAAATCAGAGAGTTAATTTTTGTCTGTTTGTTCTCTGTGCCACGCAGCTTTGGGGATCTCAGTTCCCTGACCAGGGATGGAAGCGTGGAGTCCTAACCACTGGACTACCGGGGAATTTCCACAAAGATTCTAAAAGAGTGTTGAGAAGTTGAAAAGTTGAGAAGTGTGTGTGTATCCTAAATACGAAATGCATCAATGTATCACAGGATAAGAAATTAGTGGGGCACCTGAAGGAACCATAAGGCCTGAGCAGAGAGGTAAAGGAATAGGGTGTAACAGAGGGGTCAAGAGAACACGATCTAGAAGCCGAAGTGGCAGGTTGGGTGGGTTAAGCTGGGTAAAGAACGAAGAGGAAGGAGTAGGTGTATTTTCCAGGCTGTTGCTGCAGAGCACAGGTGATGAGGACACGACATCCAGAGGAAAAGTTATGGCAAAGACTTGTATTTATCAGGCACTGTCTAAGTGCTCAGCACTGGATTAAACAAACGGAGAGCCATTTCAAGATCCAATAACCCTATGAAGTAGGTATGATTCTAAACCTCATTTTTCAAATGAGACAACTGAGATTTGAGAGGGCTCGTTTGCCAGACTTTCTTTTCTTCCTCCGTTCCTTCTTCCTTTACAATTTCCTCGTTTTCTTTACTTTCTGTGTCTCAGTCAGTGTTCTAGGCACAACAAAAAATGAAAAGGCAGTCCTGGTCCGTATAGAGTTCACACTCCAGTGTGACGAACTAACTTTGTATAGTATATAATATGTATAGCATGCTTCCATGTAGCGAGAGCTGCAGAGCACAGTGATGACCAAGAGAGGGAGATGGAGTGATGATGGAAGTGAAAGGGCTTCTGTTAGTACAGGTGCTCAGGGAAGGGCTCTCTGATAAGGTAACACTGAGCATCAACCTGAATGAGGGGCTGGAGGGAGCTATTAATGTATACACATTGCTAAACATAGAATAGATAACCAACAAAGGCCTACTGCAGAGCACAGAGACCTCTACTCAATATCTTATAATAACCTATGAAGGAAAACAATCCGAAAATATTTACATATATAGTTATGCATGAGTGCGTACTCAGTTGCTCAGTTGTGTCTGACTCTTTGTGATCCTATGGATTGTAGCCCACCAGGCTCCTCTGTCCAGGGGATTCTCCAGGCAGGAATACGGTTGCCATTTCCTTCTCCAGGGGATCTTCCCGACCCAGAGCATGAACCCACGTCTCCTGTGTCTCCTGCATTGACAAGCAGATTCTTTACCACTAAGCCACTTGGAAAGCCAAATATAGTTATATACATATATTTAAAGTATATATGCATTTATACAGATAGATAAGTATAACTGAATCACTTTGCTATATACCTCAGACTAACACAGCATTTCAAATAAACTATACTTCAATTTAAAAAATTTTAAGAATATCTTTGGAAAGAGTATTGTAGACAAAAAGATCAGCAAGTGCACACATGCTTGTGGATTTGAGGAAGACCGAGGAGGCTGCTGTTTTAAGAGCAGAGAGCAGGAGGGACAGTGATGAGAATGAGGCTAGAGAGTAACCACAACACACACATACGGGTCCTAGAAGCCATAGGAAGAAGCTGCGATTAGAGGGCAATGAAAACATATCAGGTTGCTGGGGCAGAATTGACTGCAAAAGGTCAATAGGAGAAAGGGATGCATGATGTGGTCATGATTCAACTGGTAAACCATATGCTAGTCATGGTCATGACAGAAGCAGTGAGAACCGACTGGATTCAGGTTAGATCTGAATGTAAGATCAACGGGATTGGCTTTTGGATACAATGAAGTCTAGCTCTATACCTAAGCAGGTGAGCCATATCCCCACACCTATCCCTTGGCCAGTACCATAGGCTGGTCTTATTGCCTCAGCCCTTCCAGCCCCCCTTTTTCTCCCCCAGCTTTCAGCTGCCACCCAGCATTCACAAGCTACTTTAGAATCTCCCCAGCTTGCCCTGAGTGGGGTGCACATCAAATGTTTATGAAGAAGGGTCTCAGTTTCTCCATCTATAACATGTCAGAGCTGAGGTAATTGTCCTCTAAGGTCACTTCCAATCCTTATTTTCTATGATCTGTGATCTTTTCTCTGTAATGTAGAGAAAAAAAAAAGCTAAGGTTATGGAAATCCATGGAGTGTTTTTTCCTGCAGGAGTATATTTTTAAATATTACCTGGATAGTTCTTGAGGATCCTGCTCTATTGCTTAGAATGAATCAAGGTGCTATAGAATCATTAGTACTTTCACAAAGTCAAGATTTAAATGATTTAATAATTATTATATTGCTAATTAAAATTACATAAAATTAAAAATTCACCTCCTCAGAAAACAGTTTGTTGAGTTCTCAAAGAGTTAAACAGAAGATTACCATCAGTTCAATTCAGTCACTCAGTCTTTGGGACCCCATGAACTGCAGCACACCAGGCCTCACTGTCCATCACCAACTCCCGGAGATCACCCAAACTCACGTCCATCAAGTCGGTGATGCCATCCAGCCATCTCATCCTCTGTTGTCCCCTTCTCCTCCTGCCCCCAATCCCTCTCAGCATTAGAGTCTTTTCCAATGAGTCAACTCTTTGCATGAGGTGGCCAAAGTACTGGAGTTTCAGCTTTAGCATCATTCCTTCCAAGGAATACCCAGGACTGATCTCCTTCAGAATGGACTGGTTGGATCTCCTTGCTGACCAAGGGACTCTCAAGAGTCTTCTCCAACACCACAGTTCAAAAGCATTAATTCTTCAGCACTCAGCTTTCTTCACAGTCCAACTCCTGTCTCTTATACACATCTTTATGTCAGATCACTCTTTACCCAAGCCATTTTTCAAGGCTCTGTTTGCACAGAGAGACAAGCTAACATATCCCTTGAGAAAACAAAATGGCTTGTTTCTGCCAACTCTAAAAGTGGTGGATTCCCCAAGCTCAGTGTTTCCCTTGTTTAATGCAGCCAGTTGATGTGTAGGCATCCATAATGAGGCCTTTGTGTCACTGCTACGGGATTTGGGGGGACACGGGGAATTGACACAGACATATAAAGCTCTGGCTACTGGCTATGCCAGGAGTAATAAAACCCTTTGTTTCTGACCCTGGAGCCTCATGTCTTGTGTCACCATCTATGAAACAGTTACAGCCTAACTGGTTAGTATATGGTAGGGTATTCTAGAATATGAGACCCTGCACACTTTGTAATAGTACACAGAAACGAAATCACACACACACAATCACCTGCTACTCTGGGTTACGGTCAGCATGTCCATCTGAGCAGCTACACAGATGTTACTGTTTTCTCCCTGTTTCTTCTTATGCCTTTTGATTGCTTGTAGTCTTGAAATGATTAGTAAAGCACAGTACAGGAAAGATCCCTTACCTTCCTGGGTCTGATTTGATAAGCTGATCCTTTGTATTAGCTCAGGAAGGAAGAAGAAAAAGATGTCATGCATGTGGGCCCGCATGAGATTTTATTGAGCAGTGAGAGCACACATACCTAATCCAGGGAACCAACAATTTTACTATATTGTTAGCCCCTTGAGGACAGAGATGGTATATGTTTTGCTTATTGCTATATTTCTGGTACTTAAGGAAGTATTTGTCATATAGTATGCCCAATAAATATTTGCTGAAAAGGAGGGAAAAAACCGGGCTTTCCTCGTGGTCCAGTGGTTAAGATTCTATGCTTCCACTGCAGGGGGCACTGGTTCAATCTCTAGTCAGGAAACTAAGATTGCACAGATGAAAGTGAATAAATGAACAGATAAGTGATAGGTAGATAACACTGCAAAGGGAGAAGGCTCAGCGAAAAGACTGAGAAAGGGGAATCAAGAAGGTGGAAAGGAACAGACAGGGTGGAATCCTGGTACCCAAGGAGGAATGTCTTTTTAAAAGGGAATGAACAACAACATCAATGCTGCTGAAAATCAAATCAAATGAAGACTGAAAACAACCTGGTAGATTGGTAAATTATAAAGTCTTTCTGCCACATAGTAGAATGTGGAGAGCAAGTTAGCCTTTGGGGATGACTATTTTTTACAAAAGGTTTTTCAGAGTCCAGAATAATCTATTCTTTCTTCTTATTGAAACTAGAGCTTCCAAGGCCAGGCTTTCTTGGATCTATTGTATTGCTGCTTCATCTATAACACAACCAATAGCATCCCTGAAGACCACAATGTGACAAGGCTCTGGTATATAGTGACACAATATACAATCATAGTTTCTCTGTGAGGGGCTGCAAACAATGAAAATAAAGCATGTACACAGAGCCTACTGAAAACATGAACTTGACATACACTTAATGATACGCAAAATCATTTCCATACTTTATAATGTCAAGCACAAATGGCAAAGAAAGGTGAGTGAGCCAGTAAAACTGAACTAAACAAAAATTCATCTATCAATAGCTCATTTTGCTTAGTTACTTTTCTGTATAACCATTTCAACCCACAGTCCAAATACATTGATTCTCTTCCAGTTATCAAGAAAGAGCCAAACTCACTATAGGCTGAGAGCTAAGGATATTATTTCCAGAAATGGATAAGACATTCACTCTGGGCACTCAGTTAGAAAAAAAACAGAAACATTTAGCCAAACTGCAGATTCACTCTCTATAATGAAAGGTATCATCCTCTGAGAGATTTTCGTCTTTTGGACAGTGACTGGTTCAGCTTCTCCTTTTTCACTTGGAGGTCTAACATAACTCTAGCATTTAGACACTACTTCAGTTCAGTTCAGTCGCTCAGTCATGCCCGACTCTTTGCGACCCCATGAATCGAGCACGCCAGGCCTCCCTGTCCATCACCAACTCCCGGAGTTCAAACAAACTCTTGTGCATCTANATAGAGTCCATGAAATTCTCCAAGCCAGCATACTGGAGTGGGTAGCCTATTCCTTTTCCAGCAGATCTTCCTGACCCAGGAATTGAACCGAGGCCTCCTGCACTGCAGGCCAATTCTTTACTAATTGAGCCATCAGGGAATCCCATGTATACATATAGCTGATACATGCTGAGGCACAGTAGCAGCCAACACAACATTGTAGAACAACTATACCACAATAAAAAAGTACAGTAATATTAATAGTGTGTCCTTTTTTGTTTTAACAAGCTTGGATTATTTGTCTTTTTGCCAATTAATTTACTCTAAATACTTAAGACCCCAAAACAGAGTGGCAAAAAGTACACAGCTTTTATACATTATAAATTGAGTTATGAAGATCTAAGGATTTCATGTATCATCCACCCTTGGTAAAAGGCAAGCCACAGCCAAATGACAGGCAGGTCTCCTAGCAGGTAACTCGGTATAGTAAAAATAATAATGTCTTTAGATAAACGCAGCTGTGATACAATTTCAACCCTGCCACTAATTTTATGTGACTTGACCATAAAGTGTTCAAGGCTTTCAGCCTCGTTCCTCATCTCAAAAATGAGATGAGGTTTACCTTGCAAAACTTGCTGTGAGAATTAAGTCCATCATTAAATCCCAACATTATATAAAATGTACAATGTCTGGCCTAATTCTTTTAATGTTTCTGTGCTCTACAAATGCAAATTTTCTTCTTTTTCAATAAAGTACAAAGATTAAGTGAGATACGCCAAAAATAAAGTCCTTTTTGCTTTGTGTTTTTCTTGGAAAGAACAGTAATGAGGATAATAACTGGTCTTGAAAGGATACCATAAGAAGGAATATGTGATGGTCCTGATAAAATATGTAGTTTTATCTTTAATCTTTTTTTTCCCTTTAGAAGTGTATTTATTTTACCATAACTATTATCACTAGGTTCTAACAAGGTACAAATAATTTGGCCGCCTGTAAAATCCCATTTCCAAGACATCTTTCTAAAAAAGCATTTTAGACAAGGTTAGAAGGGCCATAAACTTACATTCAACCTATGTACTTTTCTACCATAGTGTGTTTCCATAAATAACCTTTAATCAGTACTTTATGGATCCTACCAGAAAGTCATTTCTTCCTGGTCTTAGCAATCCATCTCTAACACAATAGGAGACCTCATCTGAAAGCTTGAGTACACTAGAAAGCCAGAACCCAGAAACCTGGCAGTGATAATGGAAAAGACAGTGTACTCTAAGCACCATGTCAATTTATCAGCATCCAAGAGAAGGTGATTTAAAAGTTTTCATTTTGCTCATGGCCACTGAGGTCAGCATTAAACATTTAATAGAACTGCCCCAAAGTAGCCTCCTCTAACAACTTTTCATAAATCTGTCAGGTTCAAGGTGCTCAAAATAAGAACTGTGCATTCTATGTCTCTACTCAGTGTTACTGACAAAACATCTTTTGAAAGTACATTGGTGATTTTAAAAATACACAGAGAAAAAAATTGAAACATACATTTTCCAAGAAAAATGATATTAAAGAGTTTGTCTTTTTTAAAATTGAAGTATAGTTTATTTATATTGCTTAGTTTCAGGTGTACAGCAAAGTGATTCAGTTATATATCCATATATATATATATCCATTTTTATGTATTCATGTTCCTTATAAGTGAGTCCATTATAGATTATTATAAAATACTGAGTAGAGTCCCCCATGATTTTTTGATTCATTACCTGCTATGGGGAAAATATATATATTTAGTGTCGCCAGACATGGATACCTAGCCAAATAAAGGAGGCTAAAATATTTTTAAAGGTGCATTTTAGTTCAGAAAGAGACCTACCACAAACTCAAAAGAAAAGACAGCCCTGTGAAATTAGATGCTCACTATCAGTGGGAGTTTTCAGGTAGAATTTAAACGGTCACCTATCAGGAATAGTATAAATAAAAATCATCCATGTGGTGGTGGCATTAGGATATTATTTGAGCTTTAAGTACTGCCAGCAACAACTATATAAGTATTAATCTGAGTAGAGGAAGCATATACTACCTATTATTTTCTAATGAATGTCACTGGGCAATCTAAAGATTACAGATCACAACCATAACTGTGCAAGGGTTAGTGACTATGGTATTTAGATGAAAAGATTTGAGAATCTCTTTATCCTATATGCCAGTGCATCTCAGGATTTTGTAGTCTTCTACCTCCCCGTTTTTCTCTCTTTGCCTAGTATAGTACCTGTAGATGGTTGAGAATTTGGTCATAGGAGGACTGGGACCAGCAAAGCCACTGTCCTCTTGAGGTGTGAGGAAGATCTGTTGATGTCCAGAACAAGACGACTGTCTGAGCTAGGGGCAGACTTATGCTGGTTTGACCTGGCTCTCCTGAGTCCTTAGTGGCCTCTCTGTTAATCAAGGGACATTATTTAGCTTTGCTATTCTGGAGAACAAATCCTAAAGCCAATTAGTGAGAAGGGTACAGATGGATAAGAATTGTTAAGAAGCACTGTAAAACTAATTGCCGGTGTGTTGTGGCATGTGGTATGGTGTGGTTTAGGAAGCCCAGGGAGGAGTAAGGATTGAAGAATTATTAAGAATGGAAATTAAAGAACACCTGGGGCAACAACAGGCAGGGCCAAATGTGACTATAATTATACAAAATTACTATGGCTTGCTTCAAAACCTACAGTTTAAATCATTTTTATTTCCAGTGGCACTGGGACCTCCACAGACAAAACTGAAACTGAAATTAGAAGTCTTGATTCCCTAGATACAAAAAGGATCCATAAAAAGCTGGAAGAAAGTATGCAGTAAATAAAATATTTAATTGACTAAATTAAGACCATTGTTTGGTAAATGAGATATGTAAAGATAAAATAACATAGAGAAGTGAGATTCAAGTAGATCAAAGAGATGAGCGCTATAAAAAAATGTACAATACTAGGTTTAGGAGAGACTGAGTTTCAGAACTCTTGGCAGAAGTCAAAAGCTCAACTTGAGAGAAAATATAAAAGCAGAAGAAATTGCTAACAACTATTTTGTTGCAGGATGTAATCAAATGTAAATAACCTGGAGGCAATGACTAGGGTGCTGTTTGTTCACTATTTCCCCACTGCCCGGCAAATTGTATAAGTCTTTAAATATTTTTTAAATCAGTAAATGCACCACACACACACACACAAAGACACATAAATACACGAAGGTTCTTCATCAATCATCCACTCTAAACTTTGGGCTTAGGGTAAGCAACAGTCATAAAATGTGTGAGCTTGTCAAAGACTTCATCAAGCCAAGTCCTAAAGTACATCCAGGGTACTCAAATCAGTTTAATTCTTTTCATCATGATGACCATCAACATGGATCAAGTTATCATCGTATTGTCCTTGAAAACTTTATAACCTCCTAAAAGTTTTTCTCTAGTCATTCCTCCCACTCTGTCAACCCATTTTCTTCATTGCAGCCAAAATGATCATTTTAAAACACAAACCTGATTATGTCACTCCCGTGCATAAAATTTCCTTTTGTTTTTAGGATAAAATTGTGAATCCTCAGCATGCCTACCCCGCGCTCTCATGATACTCTTAGCTGTCCTCAGCACTCTTCATTCCACTCTGTACTCCAGCCTATGAATGGACCTCCTTCAGTTCTTCAAATGTAAGATGACTCTGCCTATCTAAATATTTATCTTAAAATCTACCTTAAATCTGCACATGTTCACATATACTGTTCTCTCTCTCTTTAACACCACCCCAACAGTTTCCCTTGCTTCCCTCAGCTAGTTATCTCCCATTCAACATTCACATAAATGTCTTGTTAAAGGAAGCTTTCCTTGATTTACCTAGACCAGATCAAAACTGATATTAGTTGCCTTTATAAAAATCCATGTTTCTACTTGATAGCACTTGATATCCAATGTAGCTATGAATTTGAACATTAATTAAGTCATGTCACCTCAACCAGAATATAAACTCCCTGACACGTGGATTTCTTTTTTGCTCACCTCTCATTAGAATCTATCACAACCTGGCACATTTTAACCACTCCATAAATATTCTTTTGTTGTATGAATATATGAATAAGCTGTATATCTTCTCCCCATTGACTAGAATTTAATGCAGGGATCTTGGTTATATAATTGTGTGGTTGTTATTATCTTATAGACACACGCCCCAGGAAACAAACTCACTCAGAAGGACAGTGTGGATAGTGGAGTACAGTTTATTACACCAATGGGTCCGAGGCAGAGTTTCCTCTTTAGCCAGGGACCCCGACTGACTTTTGTGAAAACCTTATATACCTTAAGTGTACTGTGCAAGCCCACATCCCCAAATTCCTTAAACCTAGCCTGGAAAGTGTTAAAGGGAGATTCGATCAGGTTACAGCCATGATTTATAATCAGAAGGGTCACCTGGTTATATATTGTAGCCTATAGCAATGGGAGCCATAAAGATTACAAAGGTGATTGACTATATAGGGGATTATTACATTCTTTTTGGTGATGGGAAATCTTGGTATGGAATCTGGTGTTGATCAGTCCAGGAGGCCAGTTCGGCCATAGGTATGATATCCCCATGGCTACCAGGCATGTAGTCCAAAGTTCACTGAAACCGCAAGTGGAACTTCCTTCTTTTTCAAGATGGAGTCAGTTTGGCCTGTTCCTTTCCTCTTTCAATTATTGTTGAACATCTGCAATTTGAGAGCCATTGGTAGATAACCTATAAAAGCTAACTGCTTAGTTCATATTTCCCAATCTCACATATAAACAACCTTGTTTAACATAAAAAAATATATATTACCTTGTCAGGAAATATATTTTAATTAGATTCAATGATCCATCATACTACAAAATTTAATTAAAAAAAAAAAAAGAACTTGAAGGTCCAGACTTTGAAATTTATCTTTTGGAAACATCCAACATAATCACAAACAGTTTTAAAGATTAAATTTCCCTGGAGATTCTCTTAAGCCTGGGAGAGATCCCTTTGTCATTGAATTTTTCTCCATTATCTTACAAAAATATCTTTAAAACCTATCTTTATGTTTTTAATTCAGTACTTTAATTATAACTATTACAAAACTAGGAGTTCTGAAATATGACAAGTGAATTCCACATCTTATGGGTTCATTGATTAAGAAGCAGTCATTGAACACACATGTTCATAGAACACTGAGAGAGGTGTTAGAGATAAAAAGTAAATAAAGGATAGTCTTTAACCATGGGGTTAACTACTTTCATTTTTTAAAAAATATATACTTCACCACTTTATCAACAGGTGATGTTGAGAAAATTACTTAATCTGTCTAAGTCTAAATTCCTCATTTGTGAAATCAGACTAACATTCTGATGATTATGGTGATAATTATATAATTCAAATTACACATATGTGTGTGCAAACATATATATAAATGTTAATAATATATTATATATATATATATATATATACTGATATCACCCAAATGTAAAAGCTGAATTCCCATGGCATAGAAGTTACCCTGCACTCCAACAGTAAATATGGTAAATCAAACACTGTGCTTCACAAGCATTTCAGAGAGATAACCCTCTCATTAAAGCAGCAGGCTCCTAGTAAACAAATCGTCCACCTCCAGGACAGGAACCATATCAGAAACATTTGAAAATCACCATCCCTTCTGGGACATTAGTCAGTGTGAGTATTTATGCTTCACTGTTTGAGTTTTCCTGTGAATCATCTCACATGCAGAGCCATCGTAATCAGAAGTTGACCATTACTGTAGCTGGGCACTGGCATTACTGCCATTTTGCAAACTTCAGTGTGAAAAATCCATCTGTCAACTTTACATTTGCGGAATAACACTGTCCAGGACACATTTATTGCCTCTACCATTTGGTGCATGGAGGGACAAGATAAATTTGCTGTACTCCTGAATGTGGAAATGTTTGGGGTTAGAAATATAAACTCAACAGGCTTCTGTGCCCCCTCAGGACAGGGGTGTAAGTAGCACCTGCCCTGAGAGGAGTTGGTTCTTTTGTCTCATTGATGTCAGTGTGGGTGTTCCTTCCTCCATCCTCCCATTCTTCTTCCCTTCCTACTCTTCTTCTTTCAATGTGATATTGATTGCTCAAAATTGTAACAGTCTCTACTAATTCTCAGCTATCCAGGAAAAGTGGACAAAGCCAGACTTCAGCCTTGTGTTAACAGCAGGCAGTGGTATCACAAAGAGAAAAAATTACTAGACCGTCTTCAGCTCGATATTTAGAAAGAGGGGTGTTTAAAATGTCCTTTTATGCAGCATTTTATCATTTTTAATTTTTTACATGTATAAAATTTTTGTATTTACCTACCTCATTGGTATATTTGTTCTTTAGGTCTTTAAAATCCAAGAACAAAGTCCAATATCTAAATCCGAAGGACAATCACTCCCTCACTTTCTTCAGATAACCTGAAATATCTTCCACTCTCAAAAGTATTACATCAATCGACTACATGCAGGCTAATCACTTGAAAAGAACTGTAAATCAGGGAATTATTGGCCAGCCCCAAACCATTTACACAATCTTAACCTTAGGTCTCCTTAAACCCTTGAAATTTGCAAGAGAAAGCAATATGTAAGCAGCATCTCTCATGGAATGTTTCACAGAAAACCGGTGAGAGAAATATTGAGGGGGAAAAGTGGACTTCGTGTCCAAAAAGTTGAAAAACACTGAGTGATTTTTCTCCTGGCCCTTCACAATGTACCAATACAGTAAAGACATTGAGGAATCGCATTGTCAGTTTTCCATCCAGACCTCCAAGATCCAGCCTCTGTCCCTCCACAGCTTTCTTCAGAGAACTGCAGAGGGCAAGGTGGGGCATGCTGAGAACGGGGCGTCCAAGTTGACATTCCCCTGGGAAGCCTGAGGCCAGGGCTGATTGGGACTGGAGTTTGGAAACCTAGCTCCTTGCCTTGGAGTGGGACAAATTCTGCCAAGTAACATAGGCCCTGGAGTTTTCTGGGGTTGAGACTGAGGCTGAGACATCACCTGAACCTATGCCCTGCCTCAACTTCCACTGTGTCCCAGCTTCTTCCTCCCTTACTGCTTTCTCCAGGGAGCGCTTCCTTCATAAAATCCTGCCCATAAGTCCACACCCCAGGGTCTGCTTCTGGGGAACCTGTCTCACCATACTACTTAACTTGTTTCACCCAGGATTTTGTTTATGCCTTCATTCGACTATTTTTACTGAGTTTTTATTTTGTGCCAACATATCCTGAAGGTGAGTGGCTAATGGTTGGCTGCTTTGTTCCACCAAGTGTAAATAGGCGAGGTTTCTCTCCGATGCAAAATCTATCAGATTTCTGGGAAACGAGAATGCCTTTAGAAACCTTTAGGAAACAATGACACACAGAATGAGATTTGGCACACAGGAATCTCTTTCTCAAACTACATCATATATTCCTCAATAGGGTGTGTTTCTTTGTAACCAGATTATTGTTCATACTGCATTATGCCCTGAAGTTACTCTGGACACAGAAGTAGATGCACTGAGTTCTCGTTTATCTTTGTGAAGTGAGAAGAAATAGGAAGAGACAGCCTGGTGATTAAAATGTGGCATGAGTAAATATGGGAGGGGGCGTTAATGTCAACTTTGTAGAATGAATAAAATTTTGGCCAACTGGCCATCCTGGACAAGATTTGCAAAAGAGGGCTGAATGATAATTTCTCCCAAGAAGTTCCAACTTCATTCCCAGATGGTGTGTAAACTATCTCCAAACAAACAACAAACCGAGGAGACAAGAAGTGCTTCAGAAGGTCACTGTGTAATTTTTAAAGGTGTGTCTGTCCAGTATTGAAACATTTAATCAATTCCTAGAACTCAGCACTCAATGTTGGTATTTGGCATCGTAGCGGAAAACAATCCAGGTGTTTTGATGCTGGATTGACTGGTGGAAAAGAATCTGGAGGTGAAAACTGAGTTAGGAGACATGCTGTCTGTCTCCATCTTTTCTTTACCCAGCTTCTCAAGGGAACAGAGAATTCAACACTTCCTAGAAATCCAGTGAGATTCAGTTCAGTTCACTCAGCCATGTCCGACTCTTTGTGATGGGATAGTGCTGAGCCAGGTCCATTGAGAACCAAGCTTGGCCAGGGACAAGCAGAAGGGAGAGGGCTTCTGGCTGCTTCTAGGGTGGATGCAACAGTACCCAGTGCTGTGGCCGGAAGCAAAATATTGGGATTCTTTATCAGGTAAAATGGTTAAAAAAAAAAAAAAAAGACAACAAACCAAAAACCCACCACCTGTCTCTAATACTCTTAATGGAAAGAATTAAGAAGGAGGTGATTTAAATGACAGGTAAAATGGTGTGTGTGCATATATAGATCCTGGTCACATCCTCAAAGGTTAGGAAGGCCTGCAAGATAAATGGTGAAGGAAAGAGACTAGGGACGGGTAATATGTGACCTGTGATATTCTGAACAGGAAGACACTGTGGTATGAACAGGACCATGAAAGGCTATACAGAAAAACCAAGCCTTGTAATGGGCCTTAATGGAATTAAATCTGGGAAGTTTGGTTACAAGCTGAAACAGTCTTATCCCAGGACATCCCCTGCCTCCTTTAGCCTTGAGAGAAAGCTCTCTGAAATTCTAATCTTGAATCTTCTGTGCAGAAGAGTCTAGGACTATAGAGTGAATATTTTCAAGACCTACACCTTAAACCAACCACCAAAGTCTGTTGTTGACTTTCTCATTAGTTTATCTGTCCATCCGATAATACTTGTCCACTTGCCTAGGACCCTTCCCCTGAGGCATAGTTTTATTACTTGGGATGAAACAGTTGAAAGAAAGGAGCCATAGAATTGAAGAAGCAATGTATCCCAGGCTGCTAGACTTTTACTTGATAAACAGCCAGAGGGTGTGGGCGTGTGTGTGTGAGGGAAGGGGCCTGAATCTGTGTGGATAGGGAAGTTCGGGCTCTGACACTGGTATGACAACTTACAACAAGACAGTTATGAAAGAGCACAATGCGGACGACACTGCTGCACTGTGGGAGGGTTTCATCAAAAACGGGTGCAGCAACACAGGGTGGAGTACCCCAAATCCTCACAGTCTAATCAGTGCCCTCGATGCCTAATGGAAGGGGGCAAGCATGCCCCTGAGGTCAAAGTAGGACCTCCGTGCAACAAGGCAAGTTTGGCACTAAAAGTTGGGGTGCCCAGGTTCAAGTCCTGACCTCAGTGCTTTCTAGTTCTTTGACGATGATAAATTTATGTGGGGAGGAATGAGATGGTGGAGGAGTAGATGGACGTGGACTACATCTCTCTATGGATGCATTAAGTAATACACCTTCAGACACAGAAGTACTTGCAGAACACCAGCTGAGAGCTGGCAGGAGTACCTGACCACCGGAAAAGAATATATAGAACCACGCAAAACTCGGTAGGATGAAGGAACTAGAGAGAAAAACAGAAATGTTAGTAGGACCTGTCTTCAGCCAGTGGGGGAACTAAAGCAGAGGTCTGATCCCCACAACAGGGCAATTGTCTGTGTCAGAGGAGAAACATTTGAGGCTGAGAATGAAGCAGCTGATCTGTAGCGGCCTAAATGGAATAATCAGACAACCCTTGCCGCAGCCACATGTACCCTGGACAGGGACGCAGGTTCCCTAGAAGTCACAACAGCTGGGAGCTGGCACATAGGGATTGTAGAGCAATCCCAGGGCAAGGACTGCTACTGACTGTGGAGAGACAGACCAAGGGGACATGAGGGAGGAGATTGTGGTGGGAAAACCTGTGGAGGAAAGCCAGGCAGCCATGGAAACAAGGCGATACTGCTGAGTCATGCACAGGGGGTGGAGCCATCACCGTAGCCTCTGTTTCCCTGCACACCAGAATCAGCCGCTGAGCAATAGAGGCTGGGCCATCACGCGCCTGATGTGCAGAACAAGAGTAGGACCCCAGCCAGGGGGGACCCTCTATGTGCCTGATGTGCTGAAAGACAGACAAGGACCCCAGGCAAGGGAGCCCTCTAAGTGCCTGAATGGAAGGGAGCTACAGAGAAATACAAACCATAGAGGCCTTCTGATCTCCAGCTACCAGAAGCTTGAAAAAAGACTTTGATATGGCCATAACTTCTGCAGCTGAGGTAGTCCATGGGCACTTGGCACTGCCGTGGTCCCTGTGACCCAAGCAGCTGCGCCACCTTGAAGATCAACCCTCAGTGGGGCAGAGCTGCCACAGGCAAAAAATGTCTTGCGTCTATGCATGCAGAGTTGCTTAGATCGTCTCCAGCTCTTTGCTACCGCATGAACTGTGGCCTTCAGGCATCTCTGTCAGTGGGGTTCTCCAGGCAAGAATACTGGAGTGAGTTTTAATACTCTTCTAGAGCACTTTATTTCCTGCTGCCCTAGCCACCTACTCCCCTGAGTACCTATCGCTCCCAGGGCCCCTGTGACCCAAGCAGCTGTACCACCTCCACACCTGGCCCTCCCTGGGGCAGACCCGAGTCCTCCAGGGCAGCCTCAGGAGCAAACCCCAGTGGACAACCCACATGCAGAGGTGGAAATAAAACCACAATTGAAACCCGGGGCAGTGTGGCTAAGGAAGAGGACCCAAAACCTTCCCACCAGCTGTACAACCTGCAGATTTAATCCACTCTGCATCTATGGAANCAGCCTCAGGAGCAAACCCCAGTGGACAACCCACATGCAGAGGTGGAAATAAAACCACAATTGAAACCCGGGGCAGTGTGGCTAAGGAAGAGGACCCAAAACCTTCCCACCAGCTGTACAACCTGCAGATTTAATCCACTCTGCATCTATGGAATATATAAAAGGACATTGAGCGTTCCCACATACACATACACACACACACAAGCACTAGTTCTGATAGCTGTGGACATTGGAGGCAAGAATACTCAGGAATAGGACCAGATTAGAGTCTGAGCTGCCCCCACAGCAGGTCCAGGGGCCAGCGCAATGTTGGAGGGCCTTCTTTTCCTTTTTCCCCCACCTCTGTTTAGTTGCCAGTTTTATTAGCACTATGAAATAAATCTTTTTAAGCTTTTGAGATTTTTGTTTTCTTTTCAACCATACTTTTTACTGCTGTTATAAACCTCTGCCTCTATATTGGCCTTTTGGAGTTATGTGGAGTTTTCCTTTTCTTTTTTTTCTCTCTTTTTAAAATTTTAATTGAAAAAATTTTAAACAGATTATTATTTTTTCTACATTTGTTCCTTTGTTTTCCCTACTGTTCTTTTCCCCTTGCAGTTAATCTTTTTTTTTTTTTTTACTTTAGTTTACTTTACAATGTTGTATTGGTTTTGCCATACATCAACATGAATCTGCCACGGGTGTACACGTGTTCCCAATCCTGAACCCTCCCTCACACCTCCCTCCTTACACCATCTCTGTGGGTCATCCCAGTGCACCAGCCCCAAGCATCCTGCATCCTGCATCGAACCTAGACTGGCGATTCATTTCTTACATGATATTATACATATTTCAATGCCATTCTCCCAAATCATCCCACCCTCTCCCTCTCCCTCAGAGTCCAAAAGTCTGTTCTATACATCTGTGTCTCTTTTGCTGTATCACATACAGGGTCCTCATTACCATCTTTCTAAATTCCATATATATGTGTTAGTATACTGTATTGGTGTTTTTCTTTCTGGCTTACTTCACTCTGTATAATCGGCTCCAGTTTAATCCACCTCATTAGAACTGATTCAAATGTATTCTTTTTAATGGCTGAGTAATACTCCATTGTGTATATGTACCACAGCTTTCTTATCCATTCATCTGCTGATGGACATCTAGGTTGCTTCCATGTCCTGGCTATTATAAACAGTGCTGTGATGAACATTGGGGTACATGTGTCTCTTTCTATTCTGGTTTCCTCAGTGTGTATGCCCGGCAGTGGGACTACTGGGTCATAAGGCAGTTCTGTTTCCAGTTTTTTAAGGAATCTTCACACTGTTCTCCATAGTGGCTGTACTCTTTAATATATGTAAATCTTCTTTGAAAGTGAAAGTGAAATTTGCTCAGTCATATCTGACTCTTTGCAACCTCATGAACTACACAGTCCATGGAATTCTCTAGGCCAGAATACTGGAGTGGGTAGCTTTTCCCTTCTCCAGGGGGTCTTCCAACCCAGGGATCAAACCCAGGTCTCCCACATTGCAGGCAGATTCTTTACCAGCTGAGCCACAAAGGAATCTTCTTTATTTATCTCTATTTAAGTTTGCATTTCTATTCTTTATTTCTTTTCTTTTTTCCATTTTTTTCTCACCATATTTATTAGTTTTGTTTTCATCGCTTTATTCCTCAGTTGGCACCTTGCCTTAGGTTTGTTTTCCAGTTTGTGCTTTAGTTAGTTTTGTTCTTAACTGGTGGATATCATTTTTTGGTTTCTTTTGTTTGCCAGGTCAATCTATTGGACTNCTTTTCCCCTTGCAGTTAATCTTTTTTTTTTTTTTTACTTTAGTTTACTTTACAATGTTGTATTGGTTTTGCCATACATCAACATGAATCTGCCACGGGTGTACACGTGTTCCCAATCCTGAACCCTCCCTCACACCTCCCTCCTTACACCATCTCTGTGGGTCATCCCAGTGCACCAGCCCCAAGCATCCTGCATCCTGCATCGAACCTAGACTGGCGATTCATTTCTTACATGATATTATACATATTTCAATGCCATTCTCCCAAATCATCCCACCCTCTCCCTCTCCCTCAGAGTCCAAAAGTCTGTTCTATACATCTGTGTCTCTTTTGCTGTATCACATACAGGGTCCTCATTACCATCTTTCTAAATTCCATATATATGTGTTAGTATACTGTATTGGTGTTTTTCTTTCTGGCTTACTTCACTCTGTATAATCGGCTCCAGTTTAATCCACCTCATTAGAACTGATTCAAATGTATTCTTTTTAATGGCTGAGTAATACTCCATTGTGTATATGTACCACAGCTTTCTTATCCATTCATCTGCTGATGGACATCTAGGTTGCTTCCATGTCCTGGCTATTATAAACAGTGCTGTGATGAACATTGGGGTACATGTGTCTCTTTCTATTCTGGTTTCCTCAGTGTGTATGCCCGGCAGTGGGACTACTGGGTCATAAGGCAGTTCTGTTTCCAGTTTTTTAAGGAATCTTCACACTGTTCTCCATAGTGGCTGTACTCTTTAATATATGTAAATCTTCTTTGAAAGTGAAAGTGAAATTTGCTCAGTCATATCTGACTCTTTGCAACCTCATGAACTACACAGTCCATGGAATTCTCTAGGCCAGAATACTGGAGTGGGTAGCTTTTCCCTTCTCCAGGGGGTCTTCCAACCCAGGGATCAAACCCAGGTCTCCCACATTGCAGGCAGATTCTTTACCAGCTGAGCCACAAAGGAATCTTCTTTATTTATCTCTATTTAAGTTTGCATTTCTATTCTTTATTTCTTTTCTTTTTTCCATTTTTTTCTCACCATATTTATTAGTTTTGTTTTCATCGCTTTATTCCTCAGTTGGCACCTTGCCTTAGGTTTGTTTTCCAGTTTGTGCTTTAGTTAGTTTTGTTCTTAACTGGTGGATATCATTTTTTGGTTTCTTTTGTTTGCCAGGTCAATCTATTGGACTGTTTTAAGTTTGCTTATGGGTATATTTGCATATGTGTATATTCCATTATTTTAATTAGTATTTGCCTGGTTTTGTAATTGTCATTTGTCTGGGGTTCATCTTTGGTTTTTCATTTTTGGGTGTTTGTTTTAATCCCATTTAATGCCACAACAAACCACCTGTGGAATCTCCATTTCTGGACAGAGATCAAGCCTTGAGCCTTTGGAGTGGGAGCACTGGCTCCAAGGTTCTAGACTGCCAGAGAACTCCTAACCCTAGGGAGTATCAAATAGTGAGAGCTCCCCAAAAGGCAACCACTTGTATACAAGACTCAGCATCACCCAACTGCAATAACACCCTGTGCAGGGCACTTCATCCAAACAAGACAAAAATACAAACCCAATCACCAACAGACAGAATTACTGCCTCACTCAGCCCTGCCCATCAGAGAGAAAAAAATAAACAAAACTCACCTCCTCCCAACAGAACACAAGCACAAATCTCACCCTACATGAAGCTTACACAAACCACTTGACCAGCCTTATGAAAGCAGAAACCAAAAGGAAGAAAGGATTCAATCTTGAAGGCTGGAAAAAGGAGACCTCAAACAAAATAAGCTTAAAAAAAGAAAATAATGAAAAAGCAGAGAAATACTGCACAAATAAAGGAATAAACTAGAAACACACAAGTCCAAATAAATGAAGAGGAAATAAGCAAACTATCTGAAAAAGAATTCAAAATAATGATAGTAAAGATGATCAAAGCTTGAAAACACAATGGAGAAAATGCAAGAATATTAACAAAGACCTAAAATAATTAAATAATAAACATACAGAGAAAAACAGCACAATTATTGAAATTAAAAATTTCTAGAAGAAATCAATAGCAGAACATCTGAAGAAGAAGAATGGATCAGAGAGCTGGAAGATAAAATGGTGGAAATGACTGTTGAAGAGTAGCATAAAGTAAAAAGAATGAAAAGACAGGAGGATAGCCTCAGAGACTTCTGGGACAATATAAAACACACCAACATTCAAATTATAGGGGTCACAGAAAAAGAGAAAAAGAAAGGGTATGAGAAAATTTTTGAAAAGATTATAGTTAAAAATTTCCTCAACATGGAAAAGGGAATAGCCAGTCACTTCCAAGAGGTGCAAAGAGTCTCATACAGGATAAACCTAAAGATAAACACACCAAGACACATATTAATCAAACTAACAAAGATTAAACACAAAGAAAGAATATTAAAAGTAGCAAGGGAAAAGCAGTAAGTAACATACAAGAGAAAGCCCATACGTTTAATAGCCGATCTTTTAACAGAAACTCTGCAGGCCAGAAAGGGAATGGCATGATATATTTAAAGTACTGATTGACTATGGAAGCAGAAAAAAAATAAAAATAAAAATAAAGTACTGAAAGGGAAAAATCTACAACCAAGATTACTCTACCTGGCAAGGATCTCATTCAAAATTGATGGAGAAATCAAAAGGTTTTCAGAGAAGCAAAAGTTAAAATAATTCAATACCACCAAACCAGCTTTACAACAAGTGCTAAAGGGACTTATATAGTCAGGAAAAACAANGAAAGGGAAAAATCTACAACCAAGATTACTCTACCTGGCAAGGATCTCATTCAAAATTGATGGAGAAATCAAAAGGTTTTCAGAGAAGCAAAAGTTAAAATAATTCAATACCACCAAACCAGCTTTACAACAAGTGCTAAAGGGACTTATATAGTCAGGAAAAACAAGAGAAGAAAAAGATCTACAAAAACAAACCACAAACAAGAAAATTGCAATAGAAACATTTACGTCAATAATTACTTTAAATGTAAATGGATTAAGTGCTCCAACCAAAAGACACAGACTGGCTGAATGGATACAAAAACAAAACCTATATATATATGCTGTCTACAAGAAATCCACTTCAGACCTAAAGACACATATAGACTGAAAGTGAGAGGATGGAAATATATATTCCATACAAATGGGAAGCAAAAGAAAGCTAGGGTAGCAATTTTCATATCAAACAAAGTAGACCTTAAAACAAAGTATATTCCAAGAGATAAGGAAGGATGCTACATAATGAACAAGGGACCAATCCAAGAGGAAGACACAACAATTGCAAATATCTATGCACTCAACATAGAAGAACCTCAATACATGAGAGAAAAACTAACAGACATAAAAGGAGAAATTGACAGTAATACAATAATAATAGGAGACTTTAACAACCAAAATACACCAATGGAGCAACACCCAAAAAAGATGTCCTTTTCATTATAGGGGACTGCAATGCAAAAGTAGGAAGTCAAGAGATATCTGGAGTAACAGGCCAATCTGGCCTTGGAGTACAGAATGAAGCAGGGCACGGGCTAACAGAGTTTTGTCAAGAGAAACCACTGGTCATAGCAAACACCTTCTTCCAACAATACAAGAGAAGACCCTACACATGGACATCACCAGATGGTCAATACTGAAATCAGATTGATTATATTCTTTGCAGCCGAAGAATGGAGAACCTCTATACAGTTAGCAAAAACAAGACAGGAACTGACTGTGGCCCAGATCATGAATTCCATATGGCAAAATTTAGACTTAAACTGAAGAAAGTAAGGAAAACCACTAGAACATTCAGGTATCAGTCAGTTCAGTTCAGTTCAGTTACTCAGTCATGTCCAGCTTTGTGACGCCATGAATCACAGCACGCCAGGCCTGCCTGTCCATCACCAACTCCCGGAGTTCACTCAAACTCATGTCCATTGAGTCAGTGATGCCATCCTGCCATCTCATCCTCTGTCGTCCCCTTTTCCTCCTGCCCCCAATTCCTCCCAGCATAAAGATCTTTTCCAGTGAGTCAGTTCTTTGCATCAGGTGGCCAAAGTATTGGAGTTTCAGCTTCAGCATCAGTCCTTCCAATGAACACCCAGGACTGATCTCCTTCAGAATGGACTGGTTGGATCTCTTTGCAGTCCAAGGGACTCTCAAGAGTCTTCTCCAACACCACAGTTCAAAAGCATCAATTCTTCACTGCTCAGTTTTCTTCACAGTCCAACTCTCACATCCATACATGACCACTGGAAAAACCATAGCCTTGACTAGACGGACCTCTGTTGGCAAAGTAATATCTATGCTTTTCAACATTCAGGTATGACCTAAATTAAATCCCTTATGATTATATGGTGGAGGTGACAAATAGATTCAGGGGATTAGATCTGACAGACAGAATGCCTGAAGAACTATGGAGAGGTTCATGACATTGTACAGGAGGCAGTGATCAAGAACATCCTCAAGAAAAAGAAATGCAAAAAGGCAAAATGGTTGTTTCAGGAGGCCTTACAAATAGCTATGAAAAGAAGAGAAGCAAAGGCAAGGGAGAAAAAAAAAAAGATATACCCATTTGAATGCAGGGTTCCAAAGAATATAAAGGAGAGAAAAGAAAGCCTTCCTCAGTGATCAATGCAAAGAAATAGAGAAAAACAATAGAATAGGAAAGACTAGAGATCTCTTCAAGAAAATTAGGGATTCCAAGGGAACTTTTCATGCAAAGATGGGCTCAATAAAGGACAGAAATGGTATGGACCTAACAGAAGCAGAAGATATTAAGAAGAGGTGGCAGGAATACACAGAAGAACTATACTAAAAAAATCTTCATGACCCAGATAATCATGATGGTGTGATCACTCACACTCACCTAGAGCCAGACATCTTGGAATGTGAAGTCAAGTGGTCCTTAGGAAGCATCACTATGAACAAAGATAGTGGAGGTGATGGAATTCCAGTTGAGCTAATTCAAATCCTTAAAGATGATGCTGTGAAAGTGCTGCACTCAATATGCCAGCAAATTTAGAAATGGCCACTCAGCAGTGGCCACAGGACAGGAAAAGGCCAGTTTTCATTCCAATCCCAAAGAAAGACAATGCCAAAGAATACTGAACTACTGTACAATTTCACTCATCTCAAAGTTCTCAAGCTAAACTTCAACAGTACATGAACTGTGAACTTCCAGATGTTCAAACTGATTTTAGAAAAGGCAGAGGAACCAGAGATCAAATTGCCAACATTTGTTGGATCACAGAAAAAGCAAGAGAGTTCCAGAAAAACATATACATCTGCTTTACTGACTAGACTGAAGCCTTTGACTGTGTGTATCACAACAAACTGTGGAAAATTCTTCAAGAGATTGGAATACCAGACCACCTTACCTGCCTCATGAGAAATCTGTATACAGGTCAAGAAGCAACAGTTAGAACTAGACATGGAACAATGGACTGGCTCCAAATAGGAAAAGGAGTACATCAAGGTTGTATATTGTCACCCTGCTTATTTAACTTATATGCAGACTACATCATGAGAAACGCTGGGCTGGAAGAAACACAAGCTGGAATCAAGATTGCTGGGAGAAATATCAATAACCTCAGATATACAGATGGCACCACCATTATGGCAGAAAATAAAGAACTAAAGAACCTCTTGCTCAAAGTGAAAGAGGAGAGTGAAAAAGTTGGCTTAAAATTCAACATTCAGAAAACTAAGATCATGGTATCAGTCCCATCAATTCATGGCAAATAGATGGGGAAACAGTGGAAACAGTGAGATAATTTATTTCTGGGGGCTCCAAAATCACTGCAGATGATGACTGCAACCATGAAATTAAAAGATGCTTGCTCCTTGCAAGAAAAGCTATGACCAATCTAGACAGCATATTCAAAAGCAGAGACATTACTTTGCCAACAAAGGCCCATCTAGTCAAAGCTATGGTTTTTCCAGTAGTTGTGTGTGGATGTGAGAGTTGGACTATAAACAAAGCTGAGTGCTGAAGAACTGATGCTTTTGAACTGTGGTGTTGGAGAAGATTCTTGCGAGTCTCTTGGACTGCAAGGAGATCCAACCAGTCCATCTTAGAGGAAATCAGTCCTGAATATTCATTGGAAGGACTGATGCTGAAGCTGAAACTCCAATACTTTGGCCACCTGATGTGAAGAGCTGACTCATTAGAAAAGACCCTGATGCTGGGAAAGATTGAAGGCAGGAGGAGAAGGGGACAACAGAGCATGAGATGGTTGGATGCCATCACCGCCTCGATGGACATGAGTTTAAGCAAGCTCTGGGAGTTGGTGATGGACAGGGACGCCTGGCGTGCTGCAGTTCATGGGAGTGCAAAGAGTCAGACATGACTGAGAGACTGAACTGAATTGAACTAGTGAGACTCATCAAGAAAAAAGAGAGAAGAATCAAATCAACATAGTTAGAAATGAAAAGCAGAGGTTACAACAGACAATGCAGAAATACAAAGGACTATAAGAGCCTATTATGAACAACTATATGGCAATAAAATAGATAATCTGGAAGAAATGGAGATTCTTAGAAAAGTTCAACCTTCCAAGACTGAACTAGGAAGAAATAGAAATTATGAACAAACCAATTGCAAGCACTGAAATTGAAACTGTGATTAAAAAAAAAAACTCCCAAGAAACAAAATCCCAGGACCAGATGGCTTCACTGGAGAATTCTATCAAACATTTAGAGAAAAGCTAATGCCTATCCTTCTAAAACTCTTTCAAAAAAATTGCAGAGGAATGAACACTTCCAAGCGCATTCTACAAGGTCACCATCACCCTGATACCTAAACCAAAGACAACACAAAAAAAAAGAAAATTTCAGGCCAATACCACAGATGAACGTGAATTAAAAATCCTCAACAAAATTCTGGAAAAGATAATTCAACAACCCATTAAAAAGCTCATACACCATGCTCAAGTTGGGTTTATTCCAGGGATGCAAGGATTCTTCAATATATGCAAATCAATCAGTGTGATACACCATGTTAACAAATTGAAAGATAAAAAGCATATGATAATCTCAATAGATGCAGAAAAAGCTGTTGACAAAATTTAGCACCTGTTTATGATTAAAACTCTTCAAAAAATGGGTAGAAGGAGTCTACCTCAACATAATAAAGGCCGTGTATAATAAGCTCACTGCTGCTGCTAAGTCGCTTCAGTCGTGTCCGACTCTGTGCAACCCTGTAGACGGCAGCCTACCAGGCTCCCCCTTCCCTGGGATTCTCCAGGCAAGAACACTGGAGTGGGTTGCCATTTCCTTCTCCAATGCATGAAAGTGAAAAGTGAAAGTGAAGTCACTCAGTCGTGTCTGACTCTTAGCAATCCCACGGACTGCAGCCTACAGCCAACACTATTCTCAATGGTGAAAACCTAAAAGCATTCCCCCTAAGATCAGGAACAAGACAAGAGTGTCCACTCTCACCACTAGTATTCAACGTAGTTTTGGAAATCCCAGCTACAGCAATCAGAGAATAAAAAGAAATAAAACTAATCCAGATCAGAAAAGAAGAAGTAAAGTTCTCACTGTTTGCAGATGACATGATACCATACATAGAAAACCCTAAAAATACTATCAGAAAATTACTAGAGCCAATCAGTGAATTTAGCAAAGTTGCAGGATATAAAATCAATACACAGAAATCACTTGCATTCCTAAATATTAACAATGAAAAATCAGAGAAAGAACTTAAGGAATCAATCCCATTCACTGTTGCAACAAAGAGAATAAAATATCTAGGAATAAACCTACCCAAGGAGTAAAAAGAACTATATACAGAAAATTAGAAGACACTTGTGAAAGAAATCAAAGACACATGAAACAGATGGAAAGATATTCCATGTTCCTGTGTAGGAAGAATCAATACTGTGAAAATGACTATACTACCAAATATGATCTATACTACCAAATACAGATTCAGTGTGATCCCTATCAAATTACCAATGGCATTTTTCATAGAACTAAAACAAAAAATTTCACAATTCATATGGAAACACAAAATATCCTGAATAGCCAAAATGGTCTTGAGAAAGAATGGAGATGGAAGAATCAATCTTCCTGACTTCAGATTATACTGCAAACCTACAGTCATCAAAATAATATGGTACTGGTACAAAAACTGAAATATAGACCAACGGAACAAGATAGAAAGCCCAGAACTAAACCCCTGCACCTGTTTTTGACAATGGGGCAAAGACAGCCTCTTCAATAAGTGGTGCTGGAAAAGCTGAATAGCTACATGTAAAAGAATGAAATTAGAACACTTCCTAACACCATACACAAAGATAAACTCAAAATGGATTAAAGACCTAAATGTAAGACCAGAAACTATAAAACACTTAGAGGAGAACATAGGCAGAACACTTGATGACATAAATCAAAGCAAGAACCTCTGTGACCCACCTCCTAGAGTAATGGAAATAAAGACAAAAGTAAAGAAGTAGGACCTGATTAAACTTAAAGGCTTTTGCAAAAAAAAAAAAGGAAACTATAAACAAGGTGAAGAAAACAACTCTTAGAATGGGAGAAAATAATAACAAATGAAACAACTGAAAAAGGATTAATTTCCAAAATATGCAAGCAGCTCATACAATTCAATACCAGAAAAACAAACAACCCAATCAAAAAGTGGGGAAAAGACCTAAACAGACATTTCTCCAAAGAAGACATACAGATGGCTAACAAACACATGAAAAGATGCTCAACAATGCTCATTATTAGAGAAATGCAAATCCAAACTGTAATGAGACATCACCTCACACCAGTCAGAATGGCCATCGTCAAAAAGTCTACAAACAATAAATGTTGGAGAGGGTGTGGAGAAAAGGGAATGCTCCTGCCCTGTTGGTGGGAATGAAAATTGATACAACCACTATGAAAGATGGTATGGAGATTCCTTTAAAAACTAGGAATAAAACCACCATATGACCCAGCAATACCACTCCTAGACATATACCCTGAGGAAACCAAAATTGAAAAAGACACATGTACCCCAATGTTTATTGTAGCACTATTTACAATAGCCAAAACATGGAAGCCACCTAGATGTCCATTGACAAATGAATGGATAAAGAAGTTGTACATATACACAATGGAATATTGCTCAGCCATAAAAAGGAACATCTTTGAATCAGTTCTAATGAGATGGATGAACCTGGAGCCCATTATACAGAGTGAAGTAAGAAAGAGAAAGATAAATATCCTATACTAATGCATATATATGGAATCTAGAAAGATGGTACCAAAGTATTTATTTACAGGACAGCAATGGAGAAACAGACATAGAGAACAGATTTACGGGCATGGGAAGGGCGGGGAGAGGGTGAGATGTATGGAAAGAGTAACATGGAAACTTACATTACCATATGTGAAATAGATAGGCAAGGGGAATTTGCTGTGTGGCTCAGGAAACTCAAACAGGGGCTCTGTATCAACCTAGAGGGGTGGGATGGGGAGGGAGATGGGAGGGAGGTTCAAGAGGGAGGGGACATATGTATACCTATGGCTGATTCATGCTTGACAAAAAATAACAAAATTCTGTAAGGCAATTATCCTTCAATTAAAAAATAAATTAAAACAAGAGAAGGAAATCTACGTGGGGTTCCTGTAAAATGCCTGCCTTGCTTACTCTGAAAGATTGTTTTAAGAATCAGATAAGGTTGACACACATGAAGCATCTTGGACACACTGAAATTGTATGCAAATGGAGTTTCTTTTAACATCCTCGGTATTTAAGCCAGTGCAAGATGTGGCAAGAATAATCATCCTAATAGTTAAAGTTTTTCTCTTGTATGTATGTTTTAACGTTTTATTTGATATAATTTCAAGTTATAGAAAAGCTATAAGAAAGTACGAAGGAAGCTGTATGTCCTATACCCAGATGTATCAATTAGTAATAAGTTGCCCCATTTGTTTTTTTCATTTTTTCTGTCTCTCTCTCTCTTTGCAGATATCAGGTCCTTTTACCCCTAAATACCTTATTATATATTTCATTCTCTTATATCACCCCAGTTCAGTTCAGTTCAGTTCAGTTCAGTTGCTCAATTGTGTCCAACTCTTTGCTACCCCATGAATCGCAGCACGCCAGGCCTCTCTGTCCATCACCAACTCCCGGAGTTCACTCAGACTCGCGTCCATCGAGTCAGTGATGCCATCCAGTCATCTCGTCCTCTGTCGTCCCCTTCTCCTCCTGCCCCCAATCCCTCCCAGCATCAAAGTCTTTTCCAATGAGTCAACTCTTCGCATGAGGTGGCCGAAATACCGGAGTTTCAGCTTTAGCATCATTCCTTCCAAAGAAATCCCAGGGTTGATCTCCTTCAGAATGGACTGGTTGGATCTCCTTGTAGTCCAAGTACAATTACCAAATTCAGCAGATTCAACCAACCGCAGATTGTGTAGTTCCGTAGCATGTGTTTACTGAAAAAAAAAAAATGTGTATAAGTAAACCTGTGGAGTTCAAACCTGTGTTGTCCAAGGGTAAGCCATGTATATATTAAATGTAATATGCATATAAAGACGGAGAAGGCAATGGCACCCCACTCCAGTACTGTTGCCTGGAATATCCCATGGACAGGGGAGCCTGGTAGGCTGCAGTCCATGGGGTCGCTAAAAGTCAGACACAACTGAGTGACTTCACTTTCACTTTTCACTTTCACGCATTGGAGAAGGAAATGGCAACCCACTCCAGTGTTCGTGCCTGGAGAATCCCAGGAATGGGGGAGCCTGGTGGGCTGCCATCTATGGGGTCGCACAGAGTCGGACACAACTGAAGCGACTTAGCAGCAGCAGCAGTAGCAGCATATAAAGAAAACATGAGTTTATACTGGCACTTCCATTCAAATCAATACTACCAGTGCATTCTAGTCCTTCCCCTTCCTGTATTTTTAACTTCCTTCCCTGAAAATGAGTAACCTGGCTCCCATTCACAAAATACATATTTACCCAGGCTTGGAACACTCACACAGTAGTTTCAAAACTGCTAATCCTGTTTGGCTTACTTCACTTAACATGATAAATATCGTATGATATCGCTTATATCTGGAATCTAAAATAATGATACAAATAAACTTATTAATAAAACAGACATAGACCCACAGACATAGAAAACAAATTTATCAAAGAGGAAAGGGGAGGAAGGATAAATTACGAGTTTGGGAGTAACATATGCACTACTATATATTATAGATACTCAGAAAGGACCTACTGTATAACACAGGGAAATAGACTCAGTATACTATACTAACCTATAAGGGAAAATCTGAAAAAGAATACACACACACATATATATTGTTTGCTATATACCTGAAACTAACACAACATTGTAAGTCAACTCTTCAATTTTAAAAAAGAAAAAAAAAAAAATGGTAACCCACACCACTATGAAAAACAAACCTACTAGGTAGAGTTTACTGATGGTTGTTTTTGACTTCAGATTGAGGTTATATAGTGAAAAGACTATGGTCAAATGTTACTTAGATTAGTTTTATTTCCTCCTTTGGTGTGATTATGCTTTTCACGTGAAATGTAAATAGACCCATTTGTTTCTGTTTGTGTTCCATTTTATGTTTCTTCCCTATTCTTCCTGATTAACTTTTTTTTGCATAGTAAAACATTGACTTGGCTCCAAAAGTTAAAATCATACAGAAATGTGTTTTTTAAGTATCACTCCCCCAATTCTTTGCACTCTATTCCCACCACTCCCTGCAAATAACTAATCTCGCTAGTTTGGGGTTTATTCTTTCCATGTTTCTTTTGGCAAAAAAAAAAAAACAACAAAAAAACAAGCAGATGCATGTATATTTCCTTAGAAAAATTAAGATCAGGATTATTACTGACTTACGGGAAAGACACAGTACACACACCTTATAGTCTGTCTGATCAGGCTGCATTTCCTACTGACTCAGAGGAGCCTGCAGGAGTCAGCAGGGGGCACAGAGCCAGCTCTCATGAGTGGAGTGGATATTACAAGTTCACTGTAGTCTGAACCCACATCCATCAACTGGCTGTTAATCCTTCTTGACAGACATCCCAGAAGAGACTTGATGTGTTAACTAATTCCAGAGTTTAATGGTGTGAAAGTCAAGGTTTGTGCTTGAGAGGCTGGAAGTAAAGTGATTTATTTCAGAATTTGACTGACCAGAAGTCACTCATAAAGTAGATAGCTTCAGTAGCTTCGGAGCTCTTCCTCCACTTCACCCCAAGAAAAAGAACCTACACATTATCCTTCAATTAAAAAAAAAAAAAAAGAGTCTACACATTTAAGTTTCCCCATAAGGCTCTACTTAGGAGACCCAAGAGTCTCAAGCCCCAAGCCCTTCTTAAGATGCATTTGATATACCACCGTATGCAAGCGACAATGGCAGGTCTGTCTGCCCACCTGTCAGTGGGGCCTCTCAGCCCCACAGGTGAAGAAAAAGGATGATGGCTCCGCCTGACTGCACCTGTGTTCACCTGAGCAGAGTCAAGAATGTGAACAATTCAAGTATTCTCCAGCAGAGAAACTCAGCAGTGAGGCTGAGAGACTCTGGATGCACTTTTCTCTTTGGGAGTTTCTCCTTTGTGTCCACTGCTTTTCTGACTGAAGGGCACAGTCTGTGCTGGATGGCAGACAGGGAGCCTCGGGTGGCTGCCTTGGCTAAGGCAAGCAGAGCTACAGCAAAGGAGGCAGCTTCAGCTGTTCTGTACAACCAGGAGCCCACTTGGGCAGAAGGGAACACCCCCAAACTCTGCCAGGTGTGCAGAGGAGCAAAGCTTTCCTCTCCACCCACAACTCTCCTTGTTTTCTCGTTTAGTCCATCTGACCATCCCATGTCAGTACACTCAGTTGAGAAGTGTAAAGAGATACATACCCTTAGGGCACAGCAAAGTTAAATTCTCCCCCTTGATCCCTACATAAACCCTCTTGGGTTGACAGCAACTCTCCTCTAGCCCCATAAGGCAGAGTATTGGGAATACTGTGTTGATGGATGGTAATATATATGTTAGCACAATAATGTTCTACTCCTGGGGCTCTTTCATAGAATCTTGGATGTGGAAGGACCTTGAGGTCACCCAGGACAGTTTCCCACCTACTCAGCAATCTGTCTGCAATGCCTCTGACAGGTGGCCATTCAGCCTCTGTCTGAACCCTTCCAGTGATAAGGAGCTCCATACCACTGAATAGCAGACTCCTACTCATCGTTCAAGACCTTGATCAAATGTCATCTGCTTAGTAAAGCTCTTCCCAGTTCCCCTAGGCAGATCAGTTACTGTATAACTTGTGATCCCTCAGCACTTTTCCTTTAGTCTATACGAGCCTATTGCATTGGAATTCATCTATTTGTATGTATGACTGTCTCTCCTATGACCTCTGAGCTTTTCCTGAGAATGCTCCATATTATTCATAATTGTATCCTCAACTCTTAATACAACAGCTGACACTTAGATGCTCCAATAATCATCATTGACTGTGAAGATGAGTGTATTCTCCTAAGACAGCTTATACCATTTTTAAACAGCAATAGTTATTTAAATATCCATCCTTATGTTGAGCCCATGTCTTATTTCGTGCCTTTTCCACACAGTGGGCAAAGGGACAAAAGGAAGCTAGAGCTTATCAAATTCCCACTCCTTGCTAGACATTCCTCTGGACAGCTTTACATAAACTTCCGTCCTTCTAATACTTGCAGTCCTCATGATTCCTGTGATCTTCTCCTGCTCAGGCTAAGCCTGAGTAATACTTCCTCAGCAGATGTGGCTTTAGCACCTCAACTCTCCATTCTTCTAGTTCTTCATGGGTTTACCTTGGGGAAGCTAAAGGAAACTCAGGTGATGCGGTCCATTATCTGCCCTTGGAATGCAATGGCTCACCAGATCGCATGTGACAGCTGCTCAGTCTTTTAGACGGTGGTGATTTAGTCACTAAGTAACGTCCGACTTCTGTGACCCCATGGACTATAGTCCACGAAGCTTCTCTGTCCAGGGGATTTCCCAGGCAAGAATATTGGAACGCGTTGCCATTTCCTTCTCCAGGGTATCTTCCCAACCCAAGGATCAAACCTGTGTCTCCTGCATTGAAGGGTGTCTCCTGCATTGCAGGCAGTGTCTTTACCACTCAGCCACAAGGGAAGCCTCCAGTCTTACAGAGGACAGATAAAAGGCTTAGGAAAAGAGATCAACACTTTTCCTAAGTACCAAGCACAGTACTTCAGTAGGACATCTAATTTTCTTTCAAGCCTATCTCAAGGGAAGATTCTGTTATGCCCCAACTAATGAAACATTAGACCTGAGGCCAAAGAGCCGTACAATCTGCACTCAGCTTGGTGTCACCAGTGTTGAATCCTCGGGTCCAGGTTTTTACCCATAGGTCAGTTCAGTTCAGTTGCTCGGCTGTCCCTGACTCTTGCGACCCCGTTGTTGCAGCACACCAGGTTTCCCTCTCCGTCACCAACACCTGGAGCTTGCTCAAACGCATGCTCATTGAGTCGCTGATGCCATCCAACCATCTCATCCTCTGTCATCCCCTTCTCCTCCTGCCTTCAGTCTTTCCCAGGTCTTTTCCAGTGAGTCAGTCCTTCACACCAGGTGGCCAACACTTCAGCTTCAGCATCAGGCCTTCCAGTGAATATTCAGGACTGATTTCCTTTAAGATTAACTGATTTGATCTCCTTGTAATCCAAGGGACTCTCAAGAGTCTTCTCCAACACCACAGTTCAAAAGGATCAATTCTTTGGTATTCAGCTTTCTTTATGGTCCAACTCTCATATCCGTACATGACTATTGGAAAAACAATAGCTTTTGACTAGATGGTCCTTTGTCAGCTAAGTAATGTCTCTGCTTTTTAATAAGTTATCTAGGTTGGTCATAGCTTTTCTTGAAAGGAGCAACCATCTTTTAATTTCATGGCTGCAATCACCATCTGCAGTGATTTTGGAGCCCCCAGAAATAAAGTCTGTCACTGACTCCACTGTTTCCCCATCTGTTTGCCATGAAATGATGGGATCAGATGCTCTTAGTTTTCTGAATGTTGAGTTTTAAGCCAACTTTTTGCTCTCCTCTTTCACTTTCATCAAGAGATTCTTTAGTTCTTCTTTGCTTTCTGCTATAAGGGTGGTATCATCTGCATATCTGAGATTATTGATATTTCTCCCATCAATTTTGATTCCAGCTTATGCTTCATCCAGCCTGGCATTTCTCATGATGTAATCTGCATATAAGTTAAATAAGCAGGGTGACAATATACAACCTTGATGTACTCCTTTCCCAATTCAGAACCAGTCCATTGTTCCATGTCCAGTTCTAACTGTTGCTTCTTGACCTGTATATAGATTTCTCATGAGGCAGGTAAAGTGGTCTGGTATTCCCATCTCTTGAAGAATTTCCCACAGTTTGTTGTGATCCACACAGTCAATGGCTTCAGTGTTGTCAATGAAGCAGAAGTAGATGTTTTTCTGGAATTTTCTTGCTTTTTCTATGATCCAGCAGATGTTGGCAATTTGATCTCTGGTTCCTCTGCCTTTTCTAAATCCAGCTTGAACATCTGGAAGTTCACAGTTCATGTACTGTTAAAGCCTAGCTTAGAGAATTTTGAGCATTAGTTTATTAGAATGTGAGATGAGTACAATTGTGTGGTAGTCTGAACATTCCTTGGCATTGCCTTTCTTTGGGATTAGAGTGAAAATTGACCTTTTCCAGTCTTGTGGCCATTGCTGAATTTTCCAAATTTGCTGGCATATTGAATGAAGCACTTTCACAGCATCATCTTTAAGGATTTGAAATAACTCAACTGGAATTCTATCACTTCCCCTACCTTTGTTCATAGTGATGCTTCCTAAGGTCCACTTGACTTTGCACTCCGGACGTCTGGCTCTGGGTGAGTGATCACACCATCATGGTTATCTGGGTCACTAAGATCTTTTTTGTGTAGTTCTGTGTATTTTTGCCACCTCTTCTTAATAGCTTCTGCTTCTGT
>SJYX01008350.1:5328-40614 GCA_006410675.1 Oreotragus oreotragus
ACTGGCAATTCATTTCTTACATGATAGTATACATATTTCAATGCTATTCTCCCAAATCATCCCTCCCTCTCCCTCTCCCTCTCCTTCTCCCTCAGAGTCCATAAGTCCGCTCTACACATCTGTATCTTTTTTGCTGTCTTGCATGCAGGGTCCTCATTACCATCTTTCTAAATTCCATATATATGTGTTAGTATACTGTATTGGTGTTTTTCTTTCTGGCTTACTTCACTCTGTATAATTGGTTCCAGTTTCATCCATCTTATTAGAACTGATTCAAATGTATTCTTTTTAATGGCTGAGTAATACTCCATTTCTGAGAATTGGTACAGCAACCTGTTGAGTTTCTTTCTGGGTCCTTCATTTGTATAACTTCAGTTTGAATTTCTTACCTTCCTTGTTACATTCTATAATGTACTTTATTAAAAATTTTTTTTAAGTTATAAAAGTATGCTAACACATTTATAGAAGACTTAGAAAATACAGAACAAGGTTATATATAGTTCCACTACATATTACAGTTATTTTTTAAGTAGATAAATTAAGATTTTTAATTGGAATTTCAATATCAAACTCTCAAAATTAATAGAATGAATATACAGAGAAGTAGAAGGATATAGTAGACCTGAAAAGCACTGTGAACCAATTCAACATAATTTTATGTTGATTTTACATACAGTTTTCTCAAAACAATTTTCACATGACCGTAGGATACAAATTCTTTTGAAGTTCCCATAGACTCTAAACTAGCAGACACTGGAACATATCCTAGGACATAAAACAAGGTGCAAAAGTTTCATGGTCTAAAGGTATTGAAATCATACAGAGTTTGTTATCACTGTGGAATTATGTTAGAAATCAATATCAAAAGAACTTGAAAATAACCCACATATTTTTTAGTGCAGTGTGACATTTACCAAGAGAGATCTTTGACTTAGCCTTTGAAAACCTCAAAAAAGTTAGACTGATTAATGTCAATGTATGGCAAAACCCACCACAATATTGTAAAGTAATTAGACTCCAGTTAAAGTAAATTAATTTGTTTTAAAAGTTAGATTGAAAAAAAACAGAGGCTGACTGACTGCAGAGAAGAAAGCATTTAAATGAGAAATTAGTGTCAAAATGAGAAATTAAAGATACTTTAAACAGAATCCCATGTATTTGGAAATTAAATGTACCCTTTTAAATGATGGGTATATCTAAGAAGCCATAACAAGGAAAATTAGAAAATATTTGTAATTGAATAAAAAATGAAAAGAGGATCTACCAGAATTTGTTGCATGTAACAAGTGATAGAGTATTATTAACTAAAGTACAGGTTATGTTCCAATTTCACAGAATTTTAAGCTAGTATCCATTATTTGCTTTGATGTACTGTATAATAAGAAATATATATTTGGTTTTCATCCATGGTACCTGGCACACAGCTCCCCAAACACTTGGAATTTCCTGAGTAATAAGAGTGTTAGGAGCATCTCTGTTATATTTTGTTTCTCGTCAGCAGTTCCTCAAGTTGCCTCAGGGTCATGAAGATGAAATGGATATCTTTCTTTCATGAGAATTCTCTTTGCACCATGACTGAGCTTATGTTAATTAGGTGGCTTTTGGAAAGTGCCTAAGTGTGAGGGCAGATTGCCAGAGAACCACCATGAATAAAGGATTGGAACTTGCAGTCCCACCCCCTGATTTGTGGGGAGGTGGTAGGGGCTGGAGGTTGAATCAGTCACCAGGGGCCGATGGTGCCTGTGTATTAGAGCCTCCATAAAAACCCCAAAGGAGGGACTTCAGAGAACTTTCAGATTGGGGAACCAGAAATCTTCTGCATGCTACTCTGCCCATCCCCAAACTCCCAGAGGGTGGAAGCCCCTTCAGAAGCTCCTGCATGTATCTCTTCATTTGGCTGATGATTCATACCCTTAAACGTCCTTTATGATAAATTGCCGAACTAGTGAGTGTGTGGGTTTCCCGAATTCTCAGCCACTCTAGAAGATTAATTGAACCCAAGGACAGGGGGTCTAGGAACCTCTGGTTTATAGCCAGTCTATTAGAACCAGATGTTCTGGTTCCAGAAGTTCAAGCTGGATTTAGAAAAGGCAGAGGAACAAGAGATCAAATTGCCGACATCCCCTGGATCATAGAAAAAGCAAGAGAGTTCCAGAAAAAACATCTACTTCTGCTTTATTGACTATACTAAACTCTTTGACTGTGTGGGTCACAACAAACGTTGGAAAATTCTTAAAGAGATGGGGAATACCAGACCACCTTACCTGCCTCCTGAGAAATCTATATGCAGGTCAAGAGGCCACAGTTAGAACTGGATATGGAACAACAGACTGGTTCCAAATCAGGAAAGGAGTATGTCAAGGCTGAATATTGTCACCCCACTTGTTTAACTTAATGCAGAGTATATCATGTGAAATTCTGGGCTGGATGAAGCACAAGCTGGAGTCAAGATTACCAGGAGAAATATCTATAACCTCAGATATGCAGATGATGCCACCGTTATGGCAGAAAGTGAAGAACTAAAGAGCCTCTTGATGAAAGTGAAAGAGGGGAATGAAAAAATTGGCTTAAAACTCAACATTCAGAAAACTAAGATCATGGCATCTGGTCCCATCACTTTATGGCAAATAGATGGGGAAACAATGGAAACAGTGACAGACTTTCTTTTCTTGGGTTCCAGAATCATTGCAGTTGGTGACTACAGCCATGAAATTAAAAGATGCTTGCTCCTTGGAAGAAAACCAATGACAAAGCTAGACAACATATTAAAAAGCAGAGACATTGCTTTGCCAACAAAGGTCCGTCTAGTCAAAGCTATGGTTTTTCCAGTCATCATGTGTGGATGTGAGAGTTGGACTATAAGGAAAGCTGAGCGCCAAAGAATAGATGCTTTTGAAAACTGTGGTGTTGGAGAAGACTCTTGAGAGTCCCTTGGACTGCAAGGAGATCAAACCAGGCAGTCCTAAAGGAAATCAGTCCTGAATATTCATTGGAAGGACTGATGCTGAAGCTGAAACTCCAATACTTTAACCACCTGATATGAAGAGCTGACTCATTGGAAAAGACCCTGATGCTGGGAAAGATTGAAGGCAGGAGGAGAAGGGGACGACAGAGGATAAGATGGTTGGATGGCATCACTGACTCGATGGACATGAGTTTGAGCAAGCTCTGGGTGTTGGTGATAGACAGGGAAGCCTGGGATTCTGCAGTCCATGGGGTCGCAAAGAATTGGATACACCTGAGCAACTGAACTGAATGATCAGAACCACAGGTAACAACCTGGACTTGTGATTGGCATCTGAAGTAGGAGTTAGTTTTGTGGGACTGAAATTTCAGCCTGTGGGGGCTGATCCTGTCTTCAGGTAGATAGGGTCAGAATTGTGTCAGATTGTGGGATACCCGGTGAGTGTCAGGAAATTGCTTATTGGTGGGGGCAAACCTTCATTACTTGCTGGAATTGGTGACTGGAATCCTTGCACCCCACCAGGGACACTTCCTTTGCTTAGCGTCTCTTACCATGGGACAGAGGGTAATGCCCTCTCCTGGTCCAGTCAGGAAGGAGTACAGTTGGGATGAGCATCCTTCCTGTCTAGGCGTATTCTGTGTCATGTAATCGCGTCTGTGATGTCATCAGCCTGCCAGCCATGCCCTGTGGTAGCCTCATCCTGCTCTTATTGTCCACAGAGCTGGCTTTTTCCCGGTGGTGGTTGAAGTAGCTAGTCTCTGTACTATAACTGTGGGACTGCTTTGTAGACATGTAGGTACTGCTCGAGAATTTTTCCCTTTAGATCCTGCCTTGCTTGTTGGTTTGTTTCCAAACTGCTGAAAGTTTTGGGCACTTTTCTCGCTCAGAAAATTGTTCCGTACCTCTCCCGATTTTGTGTTGTCTGCTGATGAAGACCAAGCCGTGGATAACAAATACTGAACTAGCGCTCTGAGACAAACCACTGGAGATGTTTCTCTGGGCTTACAGTGGTGGTTCTCAATCCTTAGGGGACATTTAGCAAAGTGTGGAGATATTTTTGATTGTTCCATCTGGGGTGGAGTAGAGTCTGGGATGCTGCTAACAGGCACAGAATAGCTCCTACAAAAGTGATCCGGGACTTCCCTGGTTGTCTACTGGTTAAGACTCTGTGCTTCCAATGCAGGGGGAGTAGGTTCGATCCCTGTTTAGGGAACTAAGATTCCACATGCTGAGTGGCCAAGAGAAAAAAAAAGAGAGAGAATGATCAGACCCCAAATATCTGTGTTTCTGAGGGTGAGAAACTCTCTGGACCAATGTAATTTTCCTACAGAGTGTCTGGTGGGGATGATATTTTTAATTTAGTTAAGCAGCTTATTATATCAGCATGTAAGATAGAGATTCTCCGAGTGTGAACTGGGGTCCCCCGAGACCCTTTCAGAGGTCTGTGAGGTGACTGCCTTTCTCACTTATTCTTTACAACTGTAGAGTGGAGTTTTCCAGGGGTGATGTGACATCTGGGTGTCAAAACAGATTGAATACAGAAGAGATATGAGAATCCTGCTGTCTTCGTCTAAATCTGATAAGAAATTTTAAGTATAAAACAATGCCATTTTTTTTCACAGCATTATTTTTGTTTTGGAAAATAGTTATTTTTTCATAAGACAGTATGTAATGGTTGTTTGATCAACTAATATGGCTTTGAAAAATTTTAAATTTTAATTCCTATTTCTAACACTGGGAATATCATTAGCGAAAATCCACACAAAGAAAAGTTCTTTGGAACCTAATAATTTTTAAGAGTATAAAGAGGTGCTGAGATGACAGATTTTAAGTGCCTTTGACTGGTCTGTATTTCTTCATTTTCTGTGCAGGGATACCCTGTCATGAGCAACAGTTTCTAAGGCCTTGTTAGAGTGTAGATACAGACTCACAGACTTAGGAGGGTGGGCTTGTGTTTGACAAGGGGAGTTGAAGGGAGGATGAATAGGGAGGCTGGGATTGGCATATGTACACTACTGTATATAAAATAGGTAACTAACAAGGACCTAGTGTTTAGCACAGGGAATTCTCCTCAATACTCTGTAATGATCTACATGGGGAAGGAATCTAAAAATGAGTGGATATATGTTTGTAACTGATCCACTTTGCCGTACACCTGAAACTAACATGAGATTGCGAATCAACTATACTCCAATATGAAATAAACATAGTTTTAGAAAGTGAGTTCAAAAAATAAGGAAGAAAAAGAACGTAGATGTACAAAATGTTGATCTGAAAAGCCTGAAAGCCTTGGACTGAAGGAAATTAATTGGCAGCTTCCTAGTTAACCTGCACAGTCCTGGATATTCTTTCTGCTTTTCCAGCTGCTCGCCATTCCTTTAGAAATCAGCCCAGAACCCAAGTTGGAATCTCCGTTTTTCAGAGTTGTCAGTTTCGGGTCCCTGGTCCCATTCGCGTATACCATCTCTTGGTTGCACAGTTAAGGTTGTTTTTATTCAGTCACTAAGTTGTTGTTATTCCTGTCAGACACTTCGTGACCTCATGGACTGCAGCATGCCAAAAAAGGGCAGAGTTAAGATTAAATTTTTGAAAATATCTTTGGCCCTTTGATTCCTGGGTTGGAAAGATCCCCTGGAGAAGGGATAGGCTACCTACTCCAGTATTCTGGCCTGGAGAATTCCATGGACCGTATAGTCCATGGGGTCGCAAAGAGTTAGACACAACTGAGAGACTTTCACTTTGGCCCTTTGAGCAGGCTTTCCTTTCAGGCCCTAAAGCGTTGGAAGCATCCTTAACCTCATGCAGAATATTTTGAAGTCTGCTCACATGAAAACTAAGTCTGGCATCTGAATAAGGGATAATACTGTCTCATAGAGTAAAAATGGGGCGTAACTCTTGAACTTTTGTTAGTTTTTGAAATCATGGCTACTCTGGTTAACTAACTCAAAACTTCATAGAGATCTGTGATTTGGTCTAGCTTGGGTAGATAAGGCTTCCAATAATGTTTGCTTTTCCCCTTTCATTCTGCCATGAAGATGAAGGAAGAATAAAGTTCTGCCATAGTGAAGTGTGGGAGGAATAGAGTTATTGAACGGTGCATTGACTTGTGTTAATAACGTGGTGTTGGAGTTGCTCGAAGTCACTTGGTCTGGTACAACCCTTCAAATCAGGAAACAGGCTTAGCAGGCTGAGTTACTCTGCAAGGTCTGAGTTACTTTGTCAGTTTTGACAATCAAATGGCAAGTTATTAACAGTGCTTGTCAAATAAGCAAGGTCATCATTTAACCTTTATGGCCTTGGGGCCCTTTATTAGTAGCATGATTACACACAAATTATTTAATTTCTCCAAACATCTGTTTCCTCAGGTATACCACTGAAATCAAAATAGCAACCTTATAGGGTTGTTGATATCTACCTATTTACGTAATACCCTTTCTGTTCCAAAATTGTCGTTTTGAAAATTTTCAGACCCATTAGCAAGGTTGCAGCAATAGTACAATAAAGGTTTGTAAGCCCTATACAATGTAATTATTATAGCTATTGTGGAACCCTTTGAGACTAAGTTCCCTTACATCATGAACCCTCATTTCTTCAACATTTGTCTTACAAAAACAAGGACAAGTTCAGGAAGTTTTGCATGGACACTGTATTGAATATATTGTGATTCTAAGTGTGGCCATAGTCTAGCATGTCAATACAAATTGGGAATTTCTTAGAAATTAGAATTTGGGCCCCACCCCAGCCTGCGAATTAGAATCTGTGTTTTCACAGGACCTCCAAGTGAGTGTACACGCATCAGTGTTTGAGAAGCACTAACGTATGGGTTATCCATATTCATGCTTCACCAGTTGTCAGATGATAATTTACAGAAAAATTGCCCTCAGCGCAGGATCCAGTTAACAGTTGTCATGTCTCTTTCATCTCCTTTCATTTAGAACTGGTTTCTCCGTCTTTGTTTTTCATGATACTGGTACTTTTTTTTTTTTTAAGATTTATTTATTTTTAGCTGTGCTGGGTCTTCACTGCTGGTTGGCTTTCTCTAGTTGCAGCGAGTAGGGGCGCCTCTCTAGCTGTGATGCACAGGCTTCTTTTGTGGTGGAGCATGGACTCTTAGGCGCACAGGCTTCAGGAGTTGTGGCACCCAAGCTTAGCTGCCACGTGGCATGTGGGATTATCCTGGAGCAGGGATCGAACCCATGTCCCCGGAACTGGCAGGTGGATTTTTAGCCACTGGACCACCAAGGAAACCTGATACTGGTACTTTTCAAAGTATGCGGGCCAGTTATTTTTCAGAATGATCTGTTTTGACTTTTTCTTCACAATTAGATTCTGGTTCTATTTTTGGGGGCAATAGACAAATAATGTTGATTCTTCAGAATCCTTCTGCTGAAAAGTCTTGAATGGCTGGGGACTGGAATCACCTGGAGGTTTCTGTAGTAACTCACCTCTAATGCCTGGGCTGGGGTGACTTGAGAGTGGGCTCCTCTGGGTCTGTTGAGCAGAGGACGTGCACACGAGCGTCTTCCTGTATTTTGAGCTTCCTTGTAGAGTGTGGCAGCCTCAGGGCTCTGAGCGAGGATTTCAGCCAACAGGGCAGAGACCAAAGGGCCCTTTGTGATTTAGCACCAGAGACCACAGAGCATCACTGAGCGTGTGCTGTTGACCGACTCAGTGGGCNGTGCACACGAGCGTCTTCCTGTATTTTGAGCTTCCTTGTAGAGTGTGGCAGCCTCAGGGCTCTGAGCGAGGATTTCAGCCAACAGGGCAGAGACCAAAGGGCCCTTTGTGATTTAGCACCAGAGACCACAGAGCATCACTGAGCGTGTGCTGTTGACCGACTCAGTGGGCAGCCTGCCCAGGCTCAAGGGGAGGGGACAGGGACGCTGCTCCTTGTTGGGAAGAATGTCGAGGGATTTGTAGCCATGTTTTAAGAGGGGGGTGCCACATGTACGCCTATGACTGATTCATGTTGATGTGTGGCAGAAACCAGCCCAATATTGTGAGGCAGTTATCCTCCAGTTTAAAATAAACAGCAACAACAAAAACCCTTGCTATGGGTGGTGACTGCCAGATTTCTCAATAGTCAATGCACTGACTCTTTGTAATTGATGATAATTGATCCATTAGGAGATACCCCAGAATAGTTAAGAATCCATTCCCTCCAGCAGGTTTTTACCCTTTTAAATCAAAGAGTTGGACATGACTGAGAGACTGAACAAATAAACGAAAACATTTCATACTGATGTTAAGTGATACTTGATAATTAGAATATCGACAGCGAAACAGGAAAGGGCTCTGCTCTCTCCAGTGTGTAGTGCGCTGGCTGTTTTATCCTGACCATTCTCTCTCCTTACAGTTAAAGGAACACACTTAACGCACCCTCGCACCCTTTGCCATTATTGGAAACATGTATGTCAAAGCTGAAGTGAGCTCAGGGGAGGGAAATCTTCCCTTTTTCACTTCAAGCACAGCTACTAAAGATGGAGGAAGCACAAGTTCCAAACGGAGCTGGAATCCAAGCATCTGAGCATTAGCCTTCTGAGATGTTCCCTGTAAGATACAGGAACTAGGTAGAGTTGATGCTTTCATCACAGTTAAGGTTTAAGAAGATGAATTGTGCATCCACACTGAAGGAAAGGCTACTTTTGGTCTCCAGTATGTATGCCCTTCATGTACCCTTGAGTTGGCAAAGATGAAGGTCTAAAACATTGGGCTGTTTGGAATGTTCTTAAAAATATGTACGCCTGGTTTCTAAACCCTTAGTTAGAAACACGTTTCACTTGGGAGGTTAAAATCTAGCTGGGCCCTAATGTGTTGAGAAATCGAATCTTGCCCAAAGCTTGTTTCTAACAGATGCATACAGCAGAGGTCACCTCTCAAGTGCAGCTAGGGACTGTGTTCTGATGAACTCTAGGAACCTGGGCTCCACATACAGTTGCCCTGATGGGTTGATTCTTTAAAGAGACAGGTGTTGCATGGGAAGAAAAGGCTCTGAAGAATAGTCATCAGCATTTTAACAGAAATGGTTTTGTGTGTGGGCTGATGGGTGGTTTCATCTTTAAAGAGATTTTTTTTTGAGTGTTTATCAGGATTTCTGTAAGGAATATAATGTGTATTAGTTATCACTTCTGTAACAAATAAATTGTAATTTGAAAGAAACTTGCTATTAAAAACTGACAACTTAGTCCCATAAATTTTAGAAGCAGTGATAAAATATAAAGGCTGAAATCACACCTCACCTCTCCCCTTATGCAACTTCTCATAAAATCTCACCATTGATCACATACAGAACATGGTTTTGCTTTAGGCATTTTAGGCATTTTATTCTGATAGCTAAAATGGAAAAAAAAAAAAAGTGTGTTGCATTCTCTCTTAAATATGTGGGCCATGCCTGGGGGGCGTGCATATTTGGAAAAAGATTTCAGATGATTCTGTTAAATGTAATCATATGCAGGTCTTCAGGAGATGTTTTCTTCACTGATGAAAATTCACGCATTTCCTTTTGTAGAGTTAGTAGGTCCAGGGCTTATTTTTCTTTTCAGAGAAGTGGTCATTCCTGCCTACCCAAATGAGTAGGAATTCTGGCTTACATGCCCAAAGGAAAACAATGTCATTTACCTTGAAAGTGTCATTTACCTTGATGAGTCAGTTCTAAATGCATTTACTTATATTCAGTTTAAAGTTGCACAGGTAACACTGAGGACAAGTCCAACTTTTGTCCTAGCCAGAGCTAGCCCTGGCTGGCAGAGATCTCTTTTTGCAGACGCTAGGCTTCCTGTGTCCTGATCTTCTGTGCCACTGTTAGGACCATGTGATTTCCTGGACTCAAGGCAGGCTTGAGTCCTGGAAAGAGGCGCGAGTAACAGAAGTAAAAGAACCTCAGGAGAAGTTCTACACCCAAATTGAAGGAGGAGGAAGAGAAAAACAAAGGAATATCATGTGTGGAATATGCTGTATTGTTGACATGGTGTATGTTTCTTCAGTGTTATCCTAGGCTTCTGTAGGAGAAGTATAAGCTTTCTGTTTGCATGTGAGCCAAGGACATATTGATCAGAAAAAAATTCTAGCTAACCACTGGCTCTTTATTCAGTTAAGAATATTTGTAGACATTTGGGTTATGAAAGTCAGGTTACAGCTGTGTTTGGGAAAGTGTTTTTTTCTGACTTCAGAAAGTGTATGCTTGCGTTTCTCAAATGTTTGCAGGTGCAGATTGATTTTTAAAAAAATGCACTTGGAGTGTTTTTAAAGGTTTGTAAACTAGAAAATAACATTTTAGAACTGGGAATATGTGTTTGCACCGTGAATGTAAGAACGATGCAGTTTTGGCTTAATCAGGAGAGGTTCACCTCATGAACTGATCAGGGAGAAAGCTGTTTGGTGAACATATGTGAATTTCTTTAATACCAATTGGTTCTAGCATGTTATCAGTTTTTCTTCTTCTTGCCTCTTTTGGTCTTTGTGGAACACTAGGAAGACCAAAGCACTGATGTTGCATCTGCAGTTTTTGTCACTGAAAAAATGCCCATGGTTTGGGTGAGTTGTTTTGGGGTACGTTCCATTTTATAAAGCTTGTTGATAAAGGTTGTCATTTACTGAAATCTTGAGGGCAAGATCCAGAGTCAGCTATGTATTCTCCTATTTGGAGCACAGAGAGCTGCAGAAATCAAAGTGTACATTGTCCTAGGACTTGGGAAAAGGTCGGAAAAATGCTACTGGATCGCCAGGGACGTCCCCACAGTTGGAATCTTAGGAAGAAAAACAGCTCTACCAGTCTGATAAATCCCTCCCCACCCTGTAGTGGGGCTTCCCAGGTGGCACTAGTGGTAAAAAACCCACCTTAATCCCTGGGTTGGGAAGATTCCCTGGAGGAGGGTCTGGCAGCCCACTCCAGTGTTCTTGTCTGGAGAATCCCACCGACACAGGAGCCTGGTGGGCTCCAGTCCATGGGGTCACAGAGTCAGACATGACTGAAGTACCTTAACGTGCCTGCAAGGACCCCCCCACCCCCACCCCCAGTACACTTTTTGCCTTTCTTTTCTTTTAGGGGAGATTGTAAACCAAAATTGTTGCTTTTCAAACATTCACAGTGAGTCAGGGCCACTGTCAGAGCCAGGGTCCAGGGGATGGATGCCCCGGGGCTTGCGTGTCTCCCGCTCCTTCCTCCTGCTCGTTCTTCCTGGACACCCCCCTCCCGCTCCTCTGTGACAAAACGGAAACAGCCTCCCGCTGGTGGGTGTCAGCAGAACTGGGAGCAAGCCCCTGCACTGTGCTCCCATGTCAGCCTCCTGGGTCCGTGTGTGGAGGCTTGTGTCCAATAATGCATGTGAAAGCACTTTCAAGAATTTCAGCTACTGAGCAAAAATTTCCCCGGTGAGGAAGTGCATGCATAAAGGATAGTCTGTTGGAGAGAAAGGGTCAGTGCCAGCGTGATGAGAGTGAGCAGTGAACCCTGAGACCTTCATCTGGGAACGAATCTGCTGTTAGCTGGTGGTGTGACTAGAATATGAGGGACTCTTTAGCCACAGGGCCTCAGTCTGTTCCGCTGAGATGCAGGGGTGAGGGAAGCGATTTGCAGCTCACCAATTCTGAGTTTATTCTCCAACCAGAATAAAACTTGAAGCCTTAGACTGTTTCCAGGTCTAGTCCAGGTCTAGTCTTACTGTCAGTTGCTATTATCAGTGCTAGTTAAATTTTCTGTAAAGCGCACATTTAGTCTTGGGGTAATGTTGATTCCAGAACAGACAGTAGGATGTTTTCAGAGCTCTCGGTATACTGTTCACCCCCCAGCTTAACTCTGCAAGTATGTTGTAGATCGATCGGTCAGGGTTAGAGTCACACCTCCCCTAGCTAACAAGTGTTTGTCTAGAGACACTAGAAACTCTGAACTGAAAGGAATATTTGGCCATTTTGTAGTTATGTGTTTTATTTAAAATTTTTTATTTTTTACATGATTGTTTTTGCTGGGAAAGATTGAGGGCAAGAGGAGGAGGGGTTGACAGAGAATGAGATGATTGGATGGCATCAATGGACATGAGTTTGAGCAAACTCAGAGAAGTAGAAGGCAGGGAAGCGTGCTGCAGTTCATGGGGTCGCAAAGAGTCGTACACAGCTCAGCGACCAAACAACAATACGATTTTCAAAGATGAACCTCCCTTTACAGTTATTACAAAATACTGACTGTATTCCCTATGTTGTACAGCATGTCTTTGTAACTTATTTTACACCTAATATTTTGTACCTCTTAATCCTTTACCCCTGCGTTGCCCCTCCCCCCATTCCTTCTCCCCACTGGTAACCACTAGTTTCTTCGTGAGTCTCCTTCCTTTTTGTTACTTATTTCCCCTAGTCTATTGTATTTTTTATTTTTTTTAATTTTCACTGGAGTATAGTTGATTTGCAATGTTGTGTTCATTTCAGGTATATACCAATGTAGTTTTTTTTTTATTAAAAAAGAGATTGGATATTTTATTTGTCCCTCCTTTTTATGTTAAAGGTTTACTAAGGAGAATATGCACTGATTTCCAATGTCTTCTTCTAGAACCTGTTTACAGATAGATGTAGTTATATGAGACATGACATCACCAGAAAGGACATAAGATGAATGGGGCCTAATATAACTGGGTAGTATTGGAGGTGGACGGGCATGGTGATGAAGACAGGCATGCCGGAATCGGGAAATCTGGGCTCAGATCTTTGTGAGTTAAGCATCGGGCACAATGTCAGTCATACTGCAAGTACCCAGTAGTTTCAGCTGTTACTATTCAAGGTGCCAGGAATATACAAACATATTAGTAATCTCCCTATCACAAGAAAGACCACTGAACTCTTCTAGAGAAAGAGCTTTCTTAAAAGGAATGACCTCATTCCCCTTAACTTCCTTTACCCGTGATGGTGGTGTTTAGTCGCCAAGTCGTGTCCGACTCTCTGTTTCCCCATGGACTGTAGCTCCCCAGGCTCTTCTGCCCATGAGATTTCAGCTGAACCAAATGCTCTGGGCTCGAGTTGGATACTGAAGTGACATTTGCGGAAGCCCATTCTTGTTTCCTGTTCTCTGCAAAGTATTTCCGGCAGAGGTCACCTGGTCGTTTCCACTCAGGCCCCTGGTAGCAGAGCGTGAACGACCCAGGGAGGTGTGCATGTGTGTGGCTGCATCTCTCGGGTCTAAACATCGGTTTGTTAAGTCTGAGGAGTCTGTGACTCTGAGCAGTTGTGCCAGGCTTCTGTTTGTGCCAGCACTCTTCGAGTAAGCGCTTCTTTACCTGATAGGCCTACGTGTGGATTTTTGGTTTTTTGTCATTGGATTGTGTGGTTTGAGTTTTTCTTATGTCATAAACACATAGGTACTGTGGAGAAATTTTCTACCCTGGAAAAAACAGATTTTGAGTAGGCTTGATTTGAGTTCATCTTTTGCCCTAGAGCAAAGATGTCAAGATGTGGGGAAGTTGGGAGAGTCGCATGATTTTGGAATGAGACTTGGGAGGTAGAGAAATTTGCATCCGTGCAGTGGTTCTGGAATTGGAAAATCAATGTTATATTTAGAGCAGACAAACGTCTTGACTATATAGAACAAGATAAGCTAAATTTTAACTGTTAGAATCAGATTGCCAGGAAAGAAGACAACCCTTTAAAGTAAATAATTTACTCTTTCCTCCTCTTTTGAATTTAAAAAGGATATCTTTTAAAACTAAAAAAAAAAAAAAGTATCTTTTAAAATAATTTCTGAAATTTGAGAGAGAACCATGAGAGCATAGATTTGCAGTCTAAAAAAAAAAAAGAATTGAGAACTGTGGTCTGTGCATTGGCAAACAAGGTTAAGTACATATGAAAGGTAATGTATTCTTGAAATGTCTGGGAGAACAAAACACAGTGATGGTAACTCTGTATAGATAATCTCCAGATGTACTTTCCTGGATAGATATAGGACAGTATAATTGGTGGTTTTTTCCTTAAAAATTAAATTTGTTTCTATTTAAAATGGGCAACAGGAGCTTTGAAATCAGAATTGAGAGTTACGATACCAACTCTGCCGTCTGGGCTGACTATTTAATCTTTGAGCTTTTATCATTTTAAAAAACCATGAGGAGTAATAACTTCTCTCAAAGGTCCTTGAGTTCCTTGAGAATGTTAAACTGTTTCAGAGAGGGCCTGCCACCTAGTAGGTGTTTATTAAATGTGAAATGTATTGAATGATAGGGGAAGTNCTTCTCCTCCTGCCCCACATCCCTCACAGCATCAGAATCTTTTCCAATGAGTCAACTCTTCGCATGAGGTGGCCAAAGTAATGGAATTTCAGCTTCAGCATCAGTCCTTCCAATGAATATTCAGGACTGATTTCCTTTAGGATTGCCTGGTTTGATCTCCTTGCAGTCCAGGGGACTCTCAAGAGTCTTCTCCAACACCATAGTTCAAAGCCATCAATTCTTCGGCACTCAGATTTCTTTATAGTCCACCTCTCACATCTGTACATGACCACTGGAAAAACCATTGCTTTGACTAGACGGACGTTTGTTGGCAAAATAATGTGTCTGCTTTTTAATATACTGTCTAGGTTTGTCATAGCATTTCTTCCTAGGAGCAAACATCTTTTAATTTCATGGCTGCAGTCACCCATCTGCAGTGATTTTGGAGCCCAAGGGGAAAAAAAAAATCTGTCACTCTTTGCATTGTTTCCTCATCTATTTGCCCTGAAGTGATGTACCTGGATGCCATGATCTTACTTTTTGAATGTTAAGTTTGAAGCCAGCTTTTTCACTCTCCTCTTTCATTTTCATGAAGATGCTCTGCAGTTCCTCTTCATTTTCTGCATAAGGGTGGTGTCATCTGCATCTCTGAGGTGATTGATATTTCTCCTGGCATTCTTGATTCCAGCTTGTGCTTCACCCAGTCTGGCATTTCCCATGATGTGTTCTGCATTAAGTTAAATAAGCAGGGTGACAGTATACCGCCTTGACATACTTCTTTACCAGTTTTGAACCAGTCCACTGTTCCATGTCCGATTCTAACTGTTGCTTCTTGACCTGCATACAGATTTCTCAGGAGGCAGATCAGGTGACACCTCTCACATCTGTACATGACCACTGGAAAAACCATTGCTTTGACTAGACGGACGTTTGTTGGCAAAGTAATGTGTCTGCTTTTTAATATACTGTCTAGGTTTGTCATAGCATTTTTTCCTAGGAGCAAACATATTTTAATTTCATGGCTGCAGTCACCATCTGCAGTGATTTTGGAGCCCAAGAAAAAAAAATCTGTCACTCTTTCCATTGTTTCCCCATCTATTTGCCCTGAAGTGATGGGCCTGGATGCCATGATCGTAGTTTTTGAATGTTAAGTTTGAAGCCAGCTTTTTCACTCTCCTCTTTCACTTTCATGAAGAGGCTCTGCAGTTCCTCTTCATTTTCTGCACAAGGGTGATGTCATCTGCATCTCTGAGGTGATTGATGTTTCTCCTGGCATTCTTGATTCCAGCTTGTGCTTCACCCAGTCTAGCGTTTCCCATGATGTACTCTGCATTAAGTTAAATAAGCAGGGTGACAGTACTTGACATACTTCTTTACCAGTTTTGAACCAGTCCATTGTTCCATGTCCGATTCTAACTGTTGCTTCTTGACCTGCATACAGATTTCTCAGGAGGCAGATCAGGTGGTCTGGTATTCCCATCTCTTTAAGAATTTTCCACAGTTTGTTGTGATCCACACAGTTAAAGGCTTTGGCATAGTCAGTAAAGCAGAAATAGATATTTTTCTGGAACTTCTCTTGCTTTTTCTATGATCCAGTGATTTTGGCAATTTGATCTCTGGTTCCTCTGCCTTTTCTAAATCCAACTTGAACATCTGGAAGTTCATAGTTCAGGTACTGTTTGTTGAAGCCTTGCTTGGAGAATTTTGAGCAAACCACCACCACCACCAATCTACTAATAGGTTAGCTCTTTGAAAGCTAATTCGCATAGAGTTTATTGAGAGAATGGTGGGTCATTAGAATCTTTGAAACATTTCATGCCTAATTAGGAATTGGGAAGATCCAAGGAATTGATTGCATATGTCCAGGGCCAGTTTTTCTGAAACAGCTTTTCTGGTGTTTCAATATAAATTTAGTCCATCCAAGAAACGTGGAATGACTGTGGAATGACTATCTAAATGATTGTTTCTCAGCCTTGACTACACAAAAGAATCACCTGGGGAGCTTTAAAATGCAAATCACAGAAAAACAGAACCACCCCCACCCCCCTAAAAGCCCAATCCCCATTCTTAGATATACTCCCTCATTTAGTTTTATAATTGACATATAATGTTGTTTTAGTTGACGATGTACAACTAATTTGATATGAGTATATATTATGAAAAATTACCCCAATAAGTTTAGTTACCATCCAACATCACGTCACATAGTCGCACAGTTTTTTCTCCTGTGATGGGAACTTTTAAGACTACTCTCTTAGCAACTTGCAAGTATATGATATAGTACTGATAACTATGGTCACTATGCTGGACTTTACACCACCAGAACTTATTTATTTTATAACTCAAAGAAGTTTGTACATCTTGACTGCCTTCACCCATTCCCAGAGCTGCCTCTGGCAGCCACCCATCTGTTGTTTGTTTCTATGAATTTGTTTTTATCTGAGATTTCTTTCTTTCTTTTTAAGATTCCAATGTAAGTGAGCTCATATGTGTCTTTATCTGTCTGACTTATTTCACTGAGCACAGTGCCTTCATCCACACTGTTGCTTGTAGCAGGGCTTTCTTCTTTTTTATGGCTGAGTAGTGTTCTCCTTGGAAGTACTGATACTGAAGCTCCAATACTTGGCCACCTGATGCAAAGAACTGACTCGTTAGAAAATACCCCGATGCTGGGAAAGATTGAAGGTGGGAGGAGAAGGGGACAATAGAGGATGAGATGGTTGGATGGTATTGCCGACTCTATAGATGTGAGTTTGAGCAAGCTCAGGGAGTTGGTGATGGACAGGGAAGCCTGGCGTGCTGCAGGAAAGGACTGAGCGACTGAACTAACTGAATATTCTCCTAGATGATCTGATGTAAACTGAACTGTTTTGTATCTTCTGGATGCCCAGCCCTGGGATGTCTCGGATCAGCCCCCCAGGAATCTAGGAGTCACACACCTGGGCCCCGATTTGCTTGGTCATCTGGCTCTGCAGGCTGGGACTGCTCTCACACCACACTCCCCACCCCTCACCTTGTGTGGTGGTGGAGGTAGGGGATGTGAAACAGGGATCAGCATTCACATCATTCCAATCAGTGCGATCTTCTAGGCAGGTCTGCTTAGAAGGTTATCAGCTCTCCAGCACTGTTTCTTCGTATATACCCTTTCCACTGTTTATACTTTGGGAATACTGGTTCTGTGTTGTTTGATTTCCTGTTCCAGTAACGTCCCAGGGGCAGGTGCCATGTTTGTAAAGATTGAGCATGAGACTGCAGGCTCTTCCCAACGCTGGTCACACGCAGGTGCTAGTTTTTTTCATAGGATCCAGTTTCCCCGTCTTTTCTTCCCTCTTTCACCACTGTCATCCTCTTCATCACCTAAATTATCTCCTGTTCCCGTCACTCTGCAGCCTTCCTCAATTGCAATGATGACACATGGCGGTAAAGCCAGCTGTGCACAATAGTGTACACAGAAGGGGATTTTTTTAAGGCAGATAAGTAGTTGCTATTTGCCAGAGCACCCTATTGGAGCACAAAGTCTGTGGAAATATGGTATTAGCAGGTTACCAGTTGGAGCACAAAATTAAATTATCACAAGCAAATATTTGTCCATAGTAATTTAAACCATTTTTTATTCCGTTTACACATGAGGGGGCAGTATGGTACTGTAAAGCAAAAGCTCTGTTGAAATTGTTTGTTGCTGTTGGTATATGATAGCTTTTAGGTGAGAACTTGTAGATTGTGAATATAATTCTGCCATGTTGGTTAGCTATTAAATGTGATACGTATATGTGGTACCCTCACTTGTATATACAGGTCATACATCTATTTTTATTCAGATGCATAAATAATAATCCCCGTGCAACAAGGGGGCTTTCACTCAATGCCTTTTATTGTGAGTTTTATATTTATGGTTTATTTAAGGCTAGCTGACTTTCTCCAAGTATCTACATTTAGAACGTCAGTGCTCTGGAGATATAGTATCAGTTAGAGTGATGTCTAAATATTTTATATTAGGACTTCATTGAAGGCTGAAAGGACTCCAGTGTTGGGGATGGGAAGCTTCTGAACTCAGGTCTTGGCAGCAATGGAAGTTATATTATAAATCACCTCTATGGTATGCTTCCCTTTATGGCACAGTTTGGAGCTTCCCAGGTGGCACTAATGGTAAAGAACCCTCTTGCCAGTGCACGAGACTAAGAGACATGGGTTTGATCCCTGGGTAGGGAAGATCCCTGGAGGAGGGCAGGGCAACCACTCCAGTAGCCTGGAGAATCCCATGGATAGAGGAGCATGGCAGGCCACATACAGTCCATAGGGTCACAAAGAGTCAGACAAACAACTTAGGATGCACGCATTGCGCAGCTTGCGATTCTCAAAGAAAAAAATCTGCTGAGAAAAGAATCAGGACATTTTAATTAATGTTGTTGCTGACAGATGAATGACACTGTAGATAATGAAGGTGCTGATATTCTAGGTTTCAAAAATAGAGGGGAAATAATTTAAGGGAGGTTGAAGGGTATTAAACAAATTGATTAAACATACAGAGCATTTTATGAAAAATGTATGTGGACTCTGAAAGGTAATTTCGCAAGCACATGCTATTTTTAAATGTGTAAAAAATATTTGCAGTCGTATGTTTCTGTTTATGTAGTTTGAAAAAAAAATTGAAACTAGCATTTTGGCGTAAATATAACCCTGTGTGAAACTGATTGGGATATTTGCTTTTAGTGTTTTATCCTGGTTACTTCCTTTGTGGATGAAGAGCTGTGGTATTGTCTACATCTGGTGGAGATAATTAGACTTGTTTAGTTTGGGCATGACTCTATTTTGAAATATAGTGATTTGATGTTGCTTTACTTACTGTTAATGAGAAATTTTATTTTGAAATCTTCTGTTAAAAAATAAATACAAGATTTATGACTTATGCCCAAAATTTAAAGGCATGGATTTTTGGCTTCAGCAGCCCATTTTGGATGGACTCCAAATCAAATGTTGTTTGGGATTGGTATACTGTTGCAAAACCCAAGTTTCCGTTCATGGAAAACAGTTAATGTCCTTTGTGTTTCGATGGCAGATTTTTAGGACCCCGCCTGATGCCACGTTGCCTGAGCCAGGCCCCCTGTCAGCACCCCCAAATGCTCCGCCCAGACAATCGAAGAGGCAGGGTCAGAGGACTAAGAGACCCGTGGCCGTGTATAACCTCTGTCTTGAACTGGAAGATGGTAAGATGTTCGTTACATTTTCCTTCCTGCCTTTGTCCCCAGGGCAGGCCATAGTTTCCCATCACTTCCTTCTACCCTTAAGATTATAATTTTGGGGGATTGACGGGGAGGGTAAAGCTCTTTGTCAGGGAGAACATGCAAAGTTTCAGTTGTGTTTGTCTTTGCTATGCACGGTTCTTTTTCTGCTTTGAAAAAGACATTCTTTTTTGGGAGGCTTGTGTGACCTCCTGTGACAAATGGAAGAGGAACCAAAGTGAAAGCAGGTCTTTAGAGAGAGGAGCAGATCCAGTCTGATGTTCAGTGTGTTGAGATCAAAGACGCAGGTCATGGTTGCTCTGGGTCTGTCCTTTGGCACCATCCTTGCCCCAGTTTTCTGACTTTCTCCTGAGGCGGGTGTCTTATCCCGTGGCAGAGGTGGCACATTGACCACAGTCAGGGCTCAACTGAGTGGACCAAGCTGCACCGGGACTCTGATCAGTGGAAGCCCTCACTTTCCATCCAAACCACCCTGTTCCAGCTCCCTGTTGTCCTATGGTTGCCACCTGTCTGTCTCAAATCGGAATTTTAAACAGTGATCCTTACAAAACAAGGCTGTGAGCTCATTGGACACACCCAGTTGCTGATTTGTAACCATGTGGTCATTGGTGTGGAGAATAAGATTGAAACTACCAAGATTTTATTGGTTTGGAGGTATGAAGTGATTGTCAGAGGGAGGGAAGAAATGAAGATAGAAATAAATCCAGTACCTCCATCATAAGCAGCTGTATAGCTGATATCTAAAGATCCAAGCCAGCAAGTGATACAGACAAATGGAAGAGGAACCAAAGTGAAAGCAGGTCTTTAGAGAGAGGAGCAGATCCAGTCTGATGTTCAGTGTGTTGAGATCAAAGACGCAGGTCATGGTTGCTCTGGGTCTGTCCTTTGGCACCATCCTTGCCCCAGTTTTCTGACTTTCTCCTGAGGCGGGTGTCTTATCCCGTGGCAGAGGTGGCACATTGACCACAGTCGGGGCTCAACTGAGTGGACCAAGCTACACCGGGACTCTGATCAGTGGAAGCCCTCACTTTCCATCCAAACCACCCTGTTCCAGCTCCCTGTTGTCCTGTGGTTGCCACCTGTCTGTCTCAAATCGGAATTTTAAACAGTGATCCTTACAAAACAAGGCTGTGAGCTCATTGGACACACCCAGTTGCTGATTTGTAACCGTGTGGTCATTGGTGTGGAGAATAAGATTGAAACTACCAAGATTTTATTGGTTTGGAGGTATGAAGTGATTGTCAAAGGGAGGGAAGAAATGAAGATAGAAATAAATCCAGTACCTCCATCATAAGCAGCTGTATAGCTGATATCTAAAGATCCAAGCCAGCAAGTGATACATGTCTTTAACTCCCAGGGGGTCTGTGCAGGAGGACTCAGAATGCGTCCTGTAACAACATTGAGGGCTAAGACGTTCCAAGACTCTTTTAAAGTATTCAAGACCTACGTGCGTGTGATACGAGTGTTAGTTTTACAGGCACATCCACATTTTCCAGAGTAAGGGCATGATTTGTTGTGTTATCCCCTCAGTCATGTCCAACTCTTTGTGACCCTCTGGACTGTAGCCTGCCAGGCTCCTTTGTCCATGGGATCCTCCAGGCAAGAATACTGGAGTGGGTAGCCATTCCCCTCTCCAGGAAATCTTCCTGATCCTGGGATCGAACCCAGGTCTCCCACATTGCAGGCGGATTATTTACTGCCTGAGTCACCAGGCGAGCCCTGTGGTTTAACGCAGCCTCTGATTTCAGAGCTGCCTTTCACTCCTCAGCTTCAGCTTCTGAGGCAGCTAACTTTTTATCCTCTTCCCCCTCCCCCCCACATTCGCTGCCTCTACAGAGTTGCTAATAAGGAGTCAAGCTGACTGTCTGAATTGCACCTTGACTTTTATCTCACTTGTCCTCTGGTGGAAGTGTTAAAAGATTAGTGAATGAGGCAAATGTTGAAAAGTAGGCGGGGAAAGAAATCAAGGTGACCCAAAACAGTACCGACACAGGCTCATCAACTTTGAGCAAAATCGAATTGACTCTCATTTCACAAAAGAAATAACCAAGGAGGGACCTTTTGTTTTCGAGTTGCATCTACTTGGGGGGCAGTTATTTTTAGCAATTGAATCAGAGTATCCAGTCATGTGAATATAGTTTACTAATCTCTTGATCATTGGGTTGCTGAGTGATTATTATTAATGGTAAGAAACTGCCAAAGGGGTATTTAGCATATTTTTTATGGATATATTCAAAATGGTATACGATTATAGTTCTTCTGACTTTTAGGCTACATAATAATTCTTTAAAATTTTTAATTATAAGGAAAAAAGATTGACAGATATTTAATTCCTTTAGTCTGTCTTTATATTCACTACTTATATGATGTTTTAATCTACATTCATTTTGTCTTTTTCTAAACTTTATGTTAATTCTTGATTTCAGCCTTTTTTTTTTTTTTGAATGTTGTTACAATTGCAAAAGTTCGTGATTTTGGTCATGGAGTGATTTTATCTCACAGGTTGTAAGACAAAGCAACCAAAAACTGTTATTTATCTTCTCCCCTCACCCCAACTATTTGTAGCTCAGCTTTAGTGAAACTCAAGTTGTGTAAAAAAGGATTATTTCAGAGAGAACAAAGTGGGAGCCATATTCCGCATATTCTAAAAAAGGAAATAAATGAAGACGTGGTGAAAATGCTTTTGAAAGGGAGCATACAGAAAAAGGATACTAAAGAGCTTTGTTATTGATTACTTAGCATACTGAAAACTCTACCCTTTCAAAAAAGAAATCTCTCATCACCAGGACTAAATGTTTTTCAGTAGTCTGAGTCATCTAATTGTCAGCTCTGTTTGGAATTTTCAAAAGTTTAATATTTTTATGCATTTTTTCTTATTCATGGTCATTGGGTCACTTCTCATATTTATCTAGTTTTGGTTAAAGTATGTGTTAGAGCCACCTTTGGTTGATTTATTTTTCCAAATTATTTGGTTTGAGTCTAATAGAAAATTTAAATGCAAGTGTGTTTCCACCCTTCCCCCCCTCATTTATTCACTGTAGTACAAGTTAGATTTAATGAAGTCCAGTACAAATTGTTTTTGCTTAAAGTTAGGTAATTTATTTGCCAAGATTCAAGGAATTAGTTTGGATGCCTAGAGATTTTCTTTTCCTTTCTTTCTTTCTTTCTTTCTTTTTTTTTAACTTTTTACTGGAGTATAGTTGCTTTGCAGTGTTGTGTTCTTTGAGGATTTTTTTAAGCTTTTTTGGTCACAGATTTGGTATTTGAGTGAGGTGGTTTGTAGTATGTTATTTCTTCTTCTGCAGGCAGTAGGGTGTGAAATTATAATATGTGATGTATGGAACAGCCAACCCTGGAAAACACTTAGAATTGGTTTCAGTTTAGCATGTAGCAAATCAGAAAGTCATTATTACCAGTCAGCAAGCCTGACAGCACGAGCAGAAACAGGATAGATTTGAGAAGCGGAGAGTCCTCGCTTCGACGGTGTGAACTGGGAGAGACACCCTCTGCTGCTACACATGGTTCTTATTATGTTTTTTTAATACCTGCCCCCGCAAATTTAATTAAAGGTACTTAGTATCTTTACTTTAGCAAAGGTTTAATTGGCATTGGCACATTTAGCCACACTGCATAGGCAAGTTCATTGTTTTCCTTTGTTAATATGTGATTTAATGGTATTAGACTTGTTATTTGCAGAAAACTTTACAATTTAGTTTCCTAAGGATCTCTGTTGATGATTCATATGAACTGAAATGGATATAGTATCTAGCTAGATTTCTAGAGCAACTGTTGAATCTTTTCTGAAATTCTTATCTTACTATTTTGTAGAAGCCATATTGTTCACTTTAATATAGCGTTTTATAGTCTCAAAACCTTAAAGCTGAGTAGCTTTAGCTAAGTCAGTTGTGAAATAGTGAAATGTAAGGTAGGCTGCTCAATGCTAAAAAGTAGACGAAAAAATCAAGGGCTCCCTTTTATTTTATTCTCAACTTATGTTCCTGTGTTTTTATTTCCTCAGAAGTGGTAGTGAAGTAACTTTAAAAAAGTTAATGTACATTGTATTTTTTATTTCACCTGCCCACTCCAAATTTATGTCCTTACTACCTCTTTTTAATTATCTGGATTCCAGATGTCCATTATAATTTGACATCTATGTACACTAGAGGTTAATCGCCACCTCTAGTCAGTTATCATCCATCACCATACAGTTGACCTTCAACCCTTTCATCCGCTTCCCAACCCTCTTTCCCTCTGATAACCACTGATCTGTTCTCCATATCTGTGTGTGTGTTTTGTTTTGTTTTTTAAGACCCTACATGTGAGTGAAATAATACAGTATTTGTCTTTCTCTCTCTGGCTTACTTCATATAGCAAAATACTTCCAAGGTCCTTCTTGGTTGTCACAGACAGCAGGATCCCATTCTTTTTCATGGCTGAGTCACGTATATACATTGAGGCTTCCCTGGTGGCTCAGAGGGTAAAGCGTCTGCCTGCAATGTGGGAGACCCGGGTTCCATCCCTGGGTTGGGAAGATCCCCTGGAGAAGGCAGTGGCAACCCACTCCGGTGTTCTTGCCTGGAGAATCCCATGGACGGAGGAGCCTGGTGGGCTGCAGTCCACGGGGCCGCCAGGCATCAGACGCGACTGAGCGGTCCTTCTTGGTTGTCGCAGATATGAGGATTCCGTTCCTTTCATGGCTGAGTCACGTACATACACATGCAGTATACGTGGTACCTGTATCCATATCCATTCACCTGTCAGTGGACACCGGTTGTTCTCCATCTCTTGGCTGTTAAGGATAACGCTGCAGTGAAAATGGGGGTGCGTGCGTCTTTTTGGATGAGTGTTTTGCGTTCTTCGGGTGAACACGCAGAAGTGGGAGGGCTGGGTCATGTGGCAGTCCTAGTCTGCGTCTCTTGAGGAACTGCTCTCCCTAATGGCTGTAGCAGGTTACTTTCCCACCAGCAGTGCTCCAGCGTCTGTCTTCCCCACAGCCTCTCCAGCTTTCTCTTTCTAACAGGTGTGTGGTGACATCTCATTATGATTTTGATTTGCATTTTCCTCGTGACGGATGATGTTGAACGTCTTTTCGTGTGTCTTTCGGCCATTTCTGTCTCCTTTGCGAAGTGTTCGTGGTCGCTGCCCGCTTTAAAGTTTTGTTGATTGACTGCCTTGTTTTGGGGCTTCCCCAGGTCTTCGTCCGGGGAAGGCAACGGCACCCCACCCCAGTACTCTCGCCTGGAAAATCCCATGGACGGAGGAGCCTGGTGGGCTGCAGTCCATGGGGTCGCTAACAGTCGGACAGACTGAGCGACTTCACTTTCACTTTTCTCTTTCATGCATTGGAGAAGGAAATGGCAACCCACTCCAGGGTTCTTGCCTGGAGAATCCCAGGGATGGGGGAGCCTGGTGGGCTACCGTCTATGGGGTCACAAAGAGTCGGACACGACTGAAGCGACTTAGCAGCAGCAGCAGCAGCAGGTCTTCGTCGATGCCCACGAGCTTTCTGTAGTTGCGCTGACTGTGGGTTCCTCCTCTCTGTAGTCTGTGGGCTTGTCATCGTGGTGGCATCTCTGGAGGAGCGCAGGCTTTAGGGCATGTGGGCCTCAGCGGTTGTGGCTCATGGGCTTGGTCGCCCCACAGCATGCAGGATCTTCTCAGATCAGGGACCCTGCATTGCAAGGCGGCTTTAAGCCACCGGACCACCAGGGAAGCCCTCAGCCCATTTTCAACATGCTGTCACTTCAGTCGTGTCTGGCTCTGTGCGACCCCAGAGACGGCAGCCCACCAGGCTCCCCCGTCCCTGGGATTCTCCAGGCAAGAACACTGGAGTGGGTTGCCATTTCCTTCTCCAATGCATGAAAGAGAAAAGTGAAAGTGAAGACGCTCAGTCATGTCTGACTCTTCGCGACCCCATGGACTGCAGCCCACCAGGCTCCTCCATCCATGGGACCTTCCAGGCAAGAGTACTGGAGTGGGCTGCCATTGCCTTCTCCTTTTTAACATGGGTGGGTTTATTTATTTATTTTTGTTTTTATTGTTAATTTGTATGAGTTCTTTATATATTTTGACATTTTAAAGCCTTATTGTGTATGTGGTTTGCTAATATCTCCTTCCATTCTGTAGGTTGGCTTGTCATTTTGCTGATGATAGTTTCTTTTGCAGTGCAGGATGGATACAGTCTCATTCATTTATCGTGCTTCTGTTTCCCTTGCCTTTGGAGTCAGATCCACAAAAAATATTAGCTATGACCAATGACAGTGAGTTTACTACCTATGTTTTCATCAAGGTATTTTATGGTTTCAGCTCTTACATTCAAGTGTTTAATCCATTTTGAGTTAATTTTTGTGTCTGGTCATTCTTTGGCACATGGCTTTCTAGCTCTCCCAGGGCTGTTTATTGAGGAGACTGTCATTTCTACGTTTTATGTGATTTGGTCCACAATTTAATTGTCCATGTGTGTGAAAGTTTATTTCTGGAATCTCAGTTCTGTTTTTTTGACCTGTGTGTCTGTTTTTGTTCCAGTACCATACTGTTTGGATTACTATAGCTTTGTAGTATACTTGGGATAAAGGGAGTATAATATCTCCAGCTTTGTTGTTCTTTCTCAAGATTGTTTTGGCTATTTGGGGTCTTTTGTGGTTCCATACAATTTTAAGAATTATTTGTTCCTATTCTGTGGAATGTGTCATTGGCATTTTGATAGGAATTTCATTGAATCTGTAGATAGCATGGATATTTTAGCAATATTTTTCTAATATGTAAGCATGGAATATCTTTCCATTTATTTGTGTCTCCTTTGATTTATTTCCAGTGTCTTAGAGTTTTCAGTTTATAGGTCTTTCACCTCCTTGGTTAACTTGATTACCAGGTATTTCATTATTTTTGATGCAATTTTAAATGGGATTGTTGTCTTAATTTCTGTTTCTGGTAGCTTGGTGTTAGTGTATATAAAAGCCACAAAATTCTATATATTGATTTTGTATCTTGCAACTTTAATGAATTCATTTATTCTAACAGTCTTTTTTTTTTTTTTTTTTTATGGAAGCTTTAGAGTTTTCTATTTATGGTATTATGTCATCTGTGGATAGTGACAGTTTTATTTCTTCCTTTCTAGTTTTGATGTCTTTTATATCTTTTCTTAACATAATTATTGTGACCAGGACTTTCAGTACTGTGTTCAATAAAAGTAAGGTGAGAGTGGGCATCCTTGTCTTGTTCCTAATCTTCAGAAAAAACTTTCAGCTTTTCACTGTTAGAATATGATGTTAGCTGTGGATTTGTCACATATGGCCTCAGTTATGTAAAGGTTCATGCCTTTACATGCACTTTGTTGAGAGTTTTTACCATAAATAGATGTTGGATTTTGTGAAATGCTTTTTTGGTCATCTATTGAGATGATCATGTGGTTTTTATTCTTTAGCTTTGTTAATGTGATGTATCATATTGATTGATTTATGGGTGTTGAACCAATCTTATATCCCTGGAATAAATCCCAATTGATAATGATGTAAGATCCTTTTAGTCTGTTGTTGAATTTCATTTGCTGATATTTTGTTGAGAATTTTTTTCATGTATATTCATCAAGGTATTGGCCTGTACTTTTCTCTTTTTTGTGGTGGTCTTATCTGGTTTTGGCATCAAGGTATTCTGGCTTCATAAAAAGTATATGAAAGATTTCTCTCGTTTTCTTTTTTTTGGAGATGCTGGAGCAGGCTGGGTTTTCAATCTTCGAGTGTTTTGTAGAATTTGCTAGTGAAGCCGTCTGCCTGGGTTTTTCTTTGTTGAGAGATTTTTGATTACTGTTTCAACCTCCTTACTAGTAATTGATCTAGTTTAGATATTCTCTTCCTTCATGATTTAGTCTTAGAAAATTGCCTGTTTCTAGGAATTGATCCACTTCTATGTTGTCCACAATTTGTTAGTTTATAATTGTTTGTAGTGGTTTTTCATGATTGTTTGTGTTTCTCTAGTTGTTACTTCCTGTCTTTCATCTCTGATTTTATTTAGTTGAGTCCTCTCTTTTTTTCTTGGTAAGTCTAACTAAAGGCTTGTCAGTTTTTGTTTGTCTTTTCAGAAAACCAGCTTGTAGTTTCATTGACCTTTTCTATTGTTTTTTTCATCTCTGTTTCATTATTTTCACTCTATTATTCCCTTCCTTCTACTGATTTTGGACTTTGTTCTTCTTTTTCTAGTTTCTTTAGATGTTGAAGTTAGGTTGAATTTTCTCCAGCTTCCTTTTATTTCCGTTTGTGTGAAATGTCTTGTTTATGTCCCTTCACTTTGAGTTTCTATGTGCCCTGTCTTCTGAAGTCTGTCTCCATTCAGCCGTTCTCCTGATTGTACAATTTAGTCTTTTTACATTTAAAGCAATTATTGATAGGAATGTGCTTATTGCCTTTATGTTAATTGTTTTCCGGCTGCTATTGTAGTTCTTCTCTGTTCCTTCTCTATTAATAGCTTCTGTTGTCTTCGTGGTTTTGTGTGTGTGTGTGTGTGTGTTTGTGGTATATTGACATGTCTTCATCATTTTCTTCTTTGTGTTTACTGTAAGCTTTTTCTCATGGTTTCAATGAAGTTCACATGTAACATTTTCATAGTAGCCCATTTTAAGTTGATAGCTGCTTAAAGCTTTGGAATGTGTCCAAATTTATCTTTTTACTCCCCAATCACATTTTATACCTTTGAAAAAAAGTTATTTTAGTAACTTTTAATTAACTAGTTTATTTTTGGCCACACTGCACATCATGTGGGATCTTCATTCCCGAGCCAGGGATCAAACTCGTATTCCCTGCATTGGGACACAGAGTCTTAACCACTGGACCAGGGAAGTCCCCACATTTTATACTTTTGATGACATATTTTACATCTTTTTATTTTGTGCATCTTTTAACTAATTATTTTAATTTTAGTTAATTTTACTACTTTTCATCTTTTAACCTTCATGCTTGCGTTTTAAGTGGTTGGTTCATTATTACATGTTTACCTTTTCCAGTGATCATTTTATATGTTATTATTAGTGCCATTTCTTTTCAGGTTGAAAAATTCATTTTATCATTTCTTACAGGGCTGATTTAGTGGTGATAAACTCCTGTAGCTTTAACGTATCTGGGAAACTCTTAATCTCTGCTTCAGCTCTGAATGATAACTTTGTGGGTACAGAATTCTTGGTTGGAAGCTTTTTTCTTTCAGCACTTTGAATATGTTGTATCACTCCCTTATGGCCTAAGTTTCTGCTGAAAAATTTGCTAATAGCCTTATGGGGCTTTGCTTGTATACAACAAATTGTTTTTCTCTTGTTGCTTTTAGAATTCTCTCTTTATCCTTAACTTTTACCATTTTAACTGTATGTCTTCGTGTGTGTCTTTTTGGTTGCATCTTGTTTGGAACTCCTGGGCTTGCTGGACCCTTGGAAAGTCTGTTTCCTTCCACAGATTAGGGAGGTTTTCAACCACTATATCTTCAAGTAACTTTTCTGCCCCTTTCTCTCCCTCTTCTCCTTCTGGCACCCCTGTATATGAATATATTCTGCTTGATGTTGTCCCAAAGGTCCCTTAGCTTATCGTCACTTAAATTCTCTTTTTTTCTTTTTGCTGCTTTGTCTGGGTGAGTCCTATTGGTTTGTCTTCCAGCTTGCTGATTCATTCTCATGCCTCATTTAGTCTTCTGTTGAGTTCCTGTAGTTTATTTTCCTTTCAGTTAAAACTTATGTTTGGTACTTTCTTATCTTTAATGTCTCTTTGTTGAAGTTCTCATTGTATTCATCTGTTCTTCTCCCAAGTTCAGTGAGTACCTTCTTGACTATTACTTTGAACTCTTGACAGGTAAATTGCTTATCGTTGCTTTCTTTTGTTCTTTTTTCTGAGGCTTTGTCTTTTCCTTTAGTTGGAACATATTCCATTGTCTCTTCATTTCGTCTCATTTTGTGTTTGTTTCTATTACTGACTTAAAAAAATATATACACTGTGAAAGTTGTGAGTTTTATTTGGGGCAAAATGAGGACTATAGCCTGGGAGACAAAATTTCAGATACCTCTGAGAAACTGTTCCAAATAGGTGGCAAGGATGGAGAGGGGAAGGTCAGTATATATGTGATTTCAGTAAAGGGGGAGTACATGCAATCAAGCACATATTCTTCTTTTCAGAAGATTTATACTAGTTACAAGGAGCCACTGTCACCATGAAGGATTTTAGTGCTTTTCTAGATATGAGTAGATATAAGAATTGTGCTCATAAAATCAGCTCCTGAGAATATCTAGCTCTCTAAAAACCTGTCCTGTGAGTTTCCCAGAGCACAGAGTGCCTCATTTCTGCTCTCCACACCATGAATTCCTTCCAGGGGGTATTGAAGATCAGCTACTACAGCAGCTCATGATTTAATCCTTGTAGAGGTGGACGGCAGGTGTCAATTTGTAGTTGACATTATGTATTCAGCCCTGAATTGAAGGAATGGCCTCATTTAGGAGGTTCCCTGTGGGGCTCAGAAGTGTTTTCCTGACTGGCCCACCAGAGCTGGGCACTCAGGGAATATTCATGGTGTGGGCAGCGTGTGCTGTCTTACAGCGGGACTGTGGCTCCCGCTGCGGTGTCTGGTGGATGGGGCTGGCCCCTCCACCCTTAGTACCCTTTCATATAAAGAGAGACTTTTGTTTGTTTTAATGTCCTCATGTATAAAGAAAGTTCAGAAGGCTATATGAAGTATATTCTTCGCTATTTTCTATTCAAGGCAAAAGAAATATTTTAAAAGAAGGTTGGGAGTGAGTGAGAAGATTATCATGTGAATTTTGACTAAGCTCTCCAATTCTTCCTGTGTGCTAGTTCTAATTTTAAACAGAACTAGACATTCACAGGACTAGTTTTTATTTGTATCTTCTTGGGTAATTAGGTATTCTATGCCTATCTTCTTTTGTACATGATATAGCAGTTTGTTTGTTTAGACAACATAAAAAATATGACTTATAATGAGTTGAAAACAAAATCATCTTGCAAGCCAATTGGCAAGATTTGATATTATTTTAGAGTAGTTCTTACTTGGGTATCCTTAGGTTGGCACTTTCCCACTTGGATCCCCAATGTGCTAACTGCAGCACATTTTGTTGAACATGTATTATAGTCCTACACTGTGATAGAGAATATGATGACAATGCAGAGCGTTGTAAGCAAAAATGTGAAAACACAACTGTTGAAGGGGAGATGGATTAACAATGAAACGGGACCATTTCTCTCCTTTCTTAAAGGAGGGAACCTCTCCTGATATGCATTAGTCTCTAAAATCAGATTAGAACAAATCAGTCAGTAGGAATCAAGAAGGGTTTTGAAAAACGCTGGGTTGATAATTTAAGCTTAGGTTGCTTGGGCTTCAATCAGCAGTAGGAACTGAAAATAAATAGTTGTCTGGTAGAGATGTTAAAGCAGGTTTGCGACTTCTGCACTGATCAGATGTGGAAGATGAAGGCAGGTCATTAAAACAGACGTCATCAACAGCAGTTTAGGCTCATAGGTAAATCTATTCCTTGTGTTTATATTTTGGTCTGGTTCTGAGGCTTTTTTTAAAATAAAAATATTTAGCCCATCTTATCAAAAGGAAGAAATCATCTCATTTTGTTAGTGTCATCAGTACATAGTGTTGTGTATAACTGCTTTGAAAATAGGTTTGGTATAAGTAGTGTATATAAAAATCAGTAGATAGAGAAATATTACATAATGACTAAAATGTTGTCTTCCTAGGGAAAGTATAGTGTCATAAATTATGAACAGTGTATCACAGAACTCAGTTTTCTCCTACTTTGCCTCACAGACATATCCATTCAATCATAGGCTTTTGCAAAGGACAGGCAGCACCCACCACACTCAAAGATGGTTATTTCAGTAGATGTCAAGGATGGAAGGCTGGCAGTCATGGCAGCTATGCACTCCCCAGTCTCAGGCCCAATGGAGTATCTTTAGAGGGATAAATGAGGAGTTTGGGATTGACATGTACAACTGCTAGAGCTAAAATAATCAACAAGGACCTACTGTATCGCACGGGGGACTCTACTCAGTACTCGGTAATAACTTAAATGGGAAAAGAATTTGAAAAAGGCTAGATACCTGTGTATGTACAACTGAATCACTTTGCTGTACACTTGAAACTAACACGGCATTGTTAATCAACCCTGTGTGCACTCAGTCGTGTGTGCCTCTTTGTGACCCCATGGACTATAGCCCACCAGACTCCTCTGTCCATGGACTTCTCCAGGCAGGATTACTGGAGTGGGTTGCCATTTCCTTCTCCAGGCAATCTTCCCGACCCAGGATTGAACCTGAGCCTCTTGCATCTCCTACATTAACAGGCAGATTGATTACCCCTGCGCCACCAGGGAAGCCTATCTAATGGGCTTAATCTACTATACTCTGATATTTTTTTAAAAAGTGACCTTCATGAAAGCATGCTTTTGTAAGTAAATTGTTACTACCCCATCCTGTCTCAGATTGTACCAGGGCCCTTATGTGAGAGAAGAACCGGTGTAAAACCTTGGTTGATGTGGATTTTCAGAGCTATTGGCATTTCCTTGTAGACATATCTGTTCAGTTTGCATAGAAGGATGACCAACCCAAGTAACTGGTCCCAGGTAGGTCTTTGTCTTAGGCTTGGTCATCTTCTCTTGATTCTTACCATTTTTATTTTTTGCATGACCCTTCATGGGTGGACCCTGGATAATAACTTCCCCAGGGTCAAGACCTCTTGTCACCTTCTCAGAGCAAAGTCACGGTTCCGTCGCATGGAATTACCATGTTGTGAAGTTAAATCTAAGCCCGCACTTGACTCAGTGACAGCCTATGTAGACAGATTATGTCTCACTATCACAGTGATTAGATCAGTGGGTTGGAAAAGGCAGCCGGAATATCAGGGCTGTGACTGAATTGTGGCCTGCCCATAAATCATGCACACGGCTTCCCCTGCATGGGCGTCTCCCCAGATGCCTCCCTGAAGCTCAGCCCCCGGCGTATTAGCGACAAAGCACGAGGCGGCTTCTTATATGACTTCCTCTATAATCTTAACTGTGCTTCTGTGTGGGATGAACATTTCCCCCTTTCTCTTCATGGAGGGAAAACGCTTATTTAATGCCTTAAAAAAATACATAGCTGCTTCTGTGGTGAAAATAAGTTCATGGCAGGTAACTTAAATTTATAGAAGAGAGAAGAAGTCTTTCAAGCTTGTCTCCCTGTGGTGTGGGTTTTTTTCTTCACTTCTAATAGCTTTTATTTTAATTTCTAGTTCTGAATTCAAGCAGCTGTCACTCTCTTTATAGCCCCCTTTGAAACACTTACAGCGTAGGAGGTAGCTGGGCTGTCTAAGAAACATCTTTTCAAACCAACCAAAGTATTGTTTATCCTGAATGAAATAGATTTTTTAAGGCTGTCAGGAGTGACTGATTTGAAACATTTCCTTTGGTAGCCAGGAAGATGAAGAGAAATCTTGAAGGGAAAGGTATTATCTCAATGTGGCCGAGTCCAAGTGACTTTGATTGCTCAGAAAACTCTTAATGGACCATGACAGGAATTACCAGGCACCCAGGACTTCCCTGATGGTCTAGTGGTTAAGACTCTGCACCTTGACTGCTGGGTTCCAGGTTCACTTGCTGGTCAGGGAACTGAGATCCCTAAGCTGTGCAGAGGAGCAAAAGAAAAATTGTACCCAGAGTAAAGAGTGCCATATACAATTACTATAACCAAACAAACCTGTGGCCAGTTAATTTGTTCTTACTAAATCCTTCCCAGCTATTGAAGAAAAAAAATGACTTGGGGTTGAGTCAACTGTGGAGACTACGCCTATAACCAGTTGTCTTCACGTTGCTTTTTATGAACCCTGGGTCGCAACTTAGCAGCCTGGCTCCTCCTAAATGCTCATTCTACTTCCCATGGCATTCCTGTGTGTCTTCTGAGCCAGTATTTAGAAGCCCAGTGTCACCCTTGGATAGGGAAAAAATAAATCTTCAGTGAAGATTTTTACAGTGGATTATATGTCTAATATTTTGCGGGTACTAATATTTGTTCTCTGAACTCAGCAGCATGAGCTTTTGAGCTTGAAATGTGACGATGATCATGGTTTTCTTTTTCTCTTTGGGTATAAATAGAAACAGTGACTCTTTAATTCTCTGGTTATTCTCTTAATTATTTTAAAGGTGGACTCTTACCATTTTTAATACTTACTGTGAGAATAGAATATACAACTGAGAGGGTGACACTACTGCATCGGTACAGAGAGCATGTTATATGCCAGCTACTGTTGTTAGCAATATTTGTTAAACTTAGGTAATCCTTATAACAATCCTTTAGTTAGTGCTATTATCGGTATTTTATAATTGAGGAAACTGAGACTCAGAGAAGGTTCAGTAGCTTACTTCAGTCTCCCAGCTGGTGAGGGACAAACCCAGGATGGATCAGTCAGATCCCACAGTCGGGGCTCCTTACCACTCTGCTCAGGGACAAACCCAAGTGCCTCAACATAGCGTCTTCTCTGGAGTTTTCCACGACCAAGCTTTCCTGAGCTATCATGTGCCTTTCAAGTGCTATGTTGATTTACTTTTTTACTTTTAAGACTAAGTCTTAGTTTTTTCATTAGAAACAGTGGCTAGTTACAAAGAAATCAGAGTGATGGTTGAAAGAGATGGAGAAGAACGGGCCAGAAAAACATCTGTTTCTGCTTTATTGACTATGCCAAAGCCTTTGACTGTGTGGATCACAATAAACTGTGGAACGTTCTGAAAGAGATGGGAATATCAGACCACCTGACTTGCCTCTTGAGAAACCTGTCTGCAGGTCAGGAAGCAACAGTTAGAACTGGACATGGAACAACGGACTGGTTCCAAATAGGAAAAGGAGTACGTCACGGCTGTATATTGTCACCCTGCTTATTTAACTTATATGCAGAGTACCTTATGAGAAACACTGGGCTGGAGGAAGTACAAGCTGGAATCAAGATTGCCGGGAGAAATATCAATAACCTCAGATATGCAGATGACACTACCCTTATGGCAGAAAGTGAAGAGGAACTAAAAAGCCTCTTGATGAAAGTAAAAGTGGAGAGTGAAAAAGCTGGCTTAAAGCTCAACATTAAGAAAACGAAGATCATGGCATCTGGTCCCATCACTTCTTGGGAAATAGATGGGGAACCAGTGGAAACAGTGTTTAGACTTTATTTTTCTGGGCTCCAGAATCACTGCAGATGGTGATTGTAGCCATGAAATTAAAAGATGCTTACTCCTTGGAAGGAAAGTTATGGCCAACCTAGATAGCATATTAAAAAGCAGAGACATTACTTTGCCAACAAAGGTCCATCTAGTCAAGGCTATGGTTTTTCCTGTGGTCATGTATGGATGTGAGAATTGGACTATGAAGAAAGCTGAGTGCTGAAGAATTGATGCTTTTGAACTATGGTGTTGGAGAAGATTCTTGGGAGTCCCTTGGACTGCAAGGACATCCAGCCAGTCCATCCTAAAGGAGATCAGTCCTGGGTGTTCATTGGGAGGACTGATGCTGAAGCTGAAACTCCAATACTCTGGCCACCTGATGCAAAGAGCTGACTTATTTGAAAAGACCCCGATGCTGGGAAAGATTGAGGGCAGGAGGAGAAGGGGACGACAGAGGATGAGATGGCTGGATGGCATCACCAACTTGATGGACATGGGTTTGGGTGAACTCCGGGAATTGGTGATGGACAGAGAGGCCTGGCGTGCTGCAATTCATGGGGTCGCAAAGAGTTGGACACGACTGAGCAACTGAACTGAACTGAAGTGAGGATGGTTTTAAACTTAGGATACAATACACTGTTCATGTAAGAAATGAATTGCCAGTCTATGTTCAATGCAGGATGCAGGATGCTTGGGGCTGGTGTATGGGGATGATCTGGAGGGAAGATG
>SJYX01008350.1:41962-142649 GCA_006410675.1 Oreotragus oreotragus
AAAAAAAAAAACAAACAAAAATGGACCCCTAAGGAAAAGAGGGATGCTCCTTTTTATGGGCAAGGAGGAGGGAAAATAGTAATTTTATTTCAGTATTATATGTGTTTTTATCGTAATGTTTGTACCCATTTCCCTCAGTGAACAAGTGTCTGGTCTTATGTTAGTTGTAATAAAGTGAAAAGTCTCCATTCAATTCCAGTACTTCGGTCCCTGCCCCCCAGGTGCACCTGCAAACCAGATCTGTAACTGCTGCTGTTAACAGGTGCCGTCTCTCAGTTCTAGAGTTATCTAATATCAGCAATGACGCACTTTTTTTTTTCATTTAGTGCTTCAGAATAGTAAAGCAACGTTAATTTCATGTCATGTCAGCCTATTGTTTCTTAAGTCCTTTGAAAGTTAAAATTCCAAATTGGATTGCTAGCCACTGTTAGGAGTAGGGTCGTTCCATGGGAAACTGCCCTGCTGGTTGTGTCAAAAATGACCGAATAGCAGCCGTTTGACATGGTTCAAGCTACAGTTTACTTTTTTCTTCTAGAATCTTTCATATGTATATATAAGCATATATATAGTCATGTCCTTTATTTAAAAACAGAACTACAGTATATCTGGTGTTACTTTCATGCCCGTATAGCGAGCTCTCTCCTTTTATATTGCAGTGTATTATTCCTTGTGTTGTTTTGTGTGGGTGTGCTCCTAGAAGCCTTGTGTTCTACAGCCAGACGCAAGCAATGTAATATAGTCATGTCCTTTATTTAAAAACAGAACTACAGTATATCTGGTGTTACTTTCATGCCCGTATAGCGAGCTCTCTCCTTTTATATTGCAGTGTATTATTCCTTGTGTTGTTTTGTGTGGGTGTGCTCCTAGAAGCCTTGTGTTCTACAGCCAGACGCAAGCAATGTAGGTCCCTTACTAACCGCCCACAGGCTCCTCACCTTCCAAGGATCACACACACACACACACACACACACAAAGGTGTCCACAGAAATAATACAGTTAGTGTGTTTTTGAGTGGCTAAAGTAAGTTATAAAACAGAATTTCAGAATCACCTCCCTTCTCAAAGGAAAACTAAGTGAATAAATGTGTAAGCATAGAAATAAATCTGGAAGCGTATTAGTCAGCTATGACAGTAGTTCTCCTTAGAAAGTGAGAGTCTGATTTCCGTCTTCAAATGTACCTCTTTCTTTTTCCTTGTCATTACATACATATATAAATGCACATATACACATAAAACATGCATATAGATATGTGTACTTATCATACTTTAAGCCTAACTAATGTAAGCTGTGCTTACTTTTTGGTGTCTTGGGTGTAAGTGGAAGGTTTTGAAGTAGAAACCATGAAGCAAAGCCCATGGAGAAACATGGAGTCCCACTCGCCTGAGCTGACCTGGAGAAACTTCTGTGGCCACACACACAATGGGGAGCCCTCCCTGCTTAGTGTTTTCATGTTGGATTTAGTGCATCTTTCATCTCCCCCCTGGGCTGCTCTTACAGTCTCATTGCCCTGGCATTTTGGGGATCAGTATTACTGGAAATCCCTGGAGAAGGAAATGGCAACCCACTCCAATGCTCTTGCCTGGGAAATCCTATGGATAGAGGAGCCTGGCAGGCAGTCCATGGGGTCACAGAAGAGTTGGACACAGTGACTGAGCTCAACATAATTGTGGAAGTACTTAAGACAGCAATGAGTTTTATTGAATGGCAGCATTATCTGTGGTTAAGTTTGGATGTAACCTAACCTGGATTTCAGTCCCTGTCCGCTTCTTGTCTTTTATGACCAAGGCAAATTCCCCTCCAAGCCTCATGAGTTTGGGTTAGTAAACATTCACATGGCTTTTGCCAAGAACAAATGAGTACTTTGGCCACCTCATGCGAAGAGTTGACTCATTGGAAAAGACTCTGATGCTGGGAGGGATTGGGGGCAGGAGGAGAAGGGGACGACCGAGGATGAGATGGCTGGATGGCATCACGGACTTGTTGGACGTGAGTCTGAGTGAACTCCGGGAGTTGGTGATGGACAGGGAGGCCTGGTGTGCTGCAGTTCATGGGGTCACAAAGAGTCGGACACAACTGAACTGAACTGAACTGAAGCACCCAACATTTAGTACATACTCAAGAATTTTAGCTTACATTTTCCTGAGGACAAATAGAGGAACTATTTGTACTTTCTATGTAACTTTCAAAGAAAATGTAGCAGTCATTTGGTTTTGGTTATTTTTGTCCAGCCTAGTAAGGAGACTTATTGGTTGCTACTTAAGGTCTTCATCTGGCAATTGATAATTTATATTGTTCAGGGGAAAAGAATGGAGGGGAGGAGAACAGGTAAATAGCTAGGAATCCAACAACCCTCCTTTCTCAGCTGGACTGGAAGGTGTTTCGAGCACAGTGCTCTAAATTTCCTGAGCTGTCAAAATGTCAGGCTTCCTCAGAAGTTTATGGAAGACAGCTTGATTCAGTATCTGATTACTTTTTGGTTCCTAAGGACAATAGTAGATGGCGGTCATATTTTTTGTTTGTTTATATAGGCAGAAATCTCAACCTGTAAATAATGCTTGAGGACTGTGATTATGATATAAAAATGTTCTCTGCTTTACAGAGTAAAGCAATTTGCTTTGACTTCTGTTGACATTGCAACTGAACTGGTCTTACTCATTTTGTAATTGAATTGCCGCAGACTTCCATTGACCTTTACAAGTAGCAGAGGTGGTTCCTGGAGTGGTAACCTAATGCCTATTAGCTGCTGCTCTAACATTATAATTGGGTCTGTGTTTTATGTCATGTGATTAGAACACAGCTGATTCTCTCATCAGCTTTTTCCAGCTTACACTTTTGGCATATCTTAGCTATTCGGTAGCTTTTCAGGCAAGCATTATGTTCCATTTTTAACATCTTCAGGCAGTAGGAAATAAAATCTGCTTTATAATTGTATGGAAATTTCATTACATCTTTTCGTGCCTTAATGTGACAGGAGTTTACTTTTATTTTGATTTGCTTTGTGTGTCGGTGGGGAGGATGCATCTCTATGCATACTTTTTTTTTTTTTTTTGACTTTGGGGACTGAGGGTGGGAGGCTATTCTGTTAGAGTCACATTTCGCTTTTTTAGACACTATTTCAGATAAAGAAATTATATTGCCAAAGTGAATTTTTCTTAGCTAGACCCTGAGTGTCATTAATTTGCATGTTATTAACTTTATCGTGGTTCCCATTGTGGTTTGTTTTGTTCCATGAGGCCAAATGAAATGCGAGGAACGGAGACATCTTGCCCCCCACCCAGCATGATATTGTGCTGACTGGCAGCAGAGCCAAGAATTGGGGTCACTGGGACTTTAGGAACCTTTCTTTCCACTTGACAATTAGAACTGGTCTCTCACTGCACCTTTCACTGCTGAGAAGTAAATTAGTGTTCTTTCCTTAACGGACAATTGGCTAGGTTAATTTCTTATAGTCCCCTCCCCTTTCTTTCCCTAATGGAAGACTTAGGATAAATTTTCTAATCAGAGAATCCAGACTGTTTTCTCATAGTAGTCGTTTACTACCTACTGATCTGTGGATAGCAAAGGAGAATTCCCTTTGCATGGGAGGGGTTGGATTTGCTCTTTTTAAAGAAATGTACCCCATCATATTAGCAATTATAAAAGTTTAATTTTAAATTCAAACTTTGAGTTTTCTAACCCGTCTTTATTTTTCTAATTAGTTTAAGACCGAAATTGCATGTATGTGCAAGTACACATGGGGATGTGTACATGTGTATGTACACTTTTTCAGTTCATTAAAGCTGCTGTTTAAGATGTAACTCTTTTGGCCTATGTTTGAGAAGAATATAAGAGTACCTGGCCTGGAAACTATATCAGCTTTAATTTTTGTCTTGCTTTGGACGTCTTTTTCTCTCTGTTGATCTTACCTGTTTAATGCCACTGTTGACAGTGTCTCATGAGGGAAGTTCTTTGAATTCCTTGGCTGTTTTAGTTGATAAGGGCTAGCATATGCAAAGCTGTTAAGGCAGCGCTGCGTTTTCTTGGCTCTGAGGTGTTAATGGAGTTTGGGACCCGATCCTGTCACTTCTTAGCCAGCCATACTGCTCACAGACTGCTTTGCTGTAAACTGGTCATTCCGTGTGTATGCTGCAGCTTTTAGTTCTAGAAGCTCATAGAACTCCGTGAGGCTCTGGGTGAGTGTTTAAGTAGGTTATGAGGAGACAAGCCTGTTCACTTTTTCTTACCACCAAAGAGTGGACCACTTGATAAAACCAGGCCTAGATAGTCCAGTTAGGTAAGACAGGCTGTTCTTCTATGTTATTGGAGTATATGTAGGCTTTCCCATTTCCCTCACTCTCCCAGTAAATTTGAATACCTGGTCACCTTCGTTTCTGCATGTTAGTTTTTATGGTGATGCTAGCGCTAAGGACCAGATGCAAAGCCAAAATGCTGGACAAAACTGTAATCCCGCCTTGGAGTGGAAGTTGTGCTCCAGCTACTGTTGTGGAAGCCATGTTCCTTTACTCAGGGTTGGCACCCTTCGATGTTCCGTCGTTTATAGCCGTCTCATCCAGTGATTTGAAAGCAAGGAGACATCATGCTGTGCTGTCAAGACTTGGGTGGGAAGAGTAAGGCCGTGAATGACTCAAGTGTTCTTGAGTGTCCTTGTTAAAAGTGGAGTGCTATCCTAGGTGGGAGAGTATTCTGATCCAGCATGACAATTCTATGAAGTCTCATCCCTCATGAGTTAAGTAGTATACTTTGACTTTTATTAACCCCACTTCAGGGCTTCTGTGAGACAGTAAAGATCCTGCCTGCAGTGTGGGAGACCCAGGTTCGATCCCTGGGTCAGGAAGCTCTGCTGGAGAAGGAGATGGCGGCCCACTCCAGTACTCTTGCCTGGAGAACTCCGTGGACAGAGGAGCCTGGTGGGCTGCAGCCCACGGGGTCGCACAGAGTCAGACAGGACTGCGCCACGAGCACAGCTTCACAGCTGCATTTCCGGGACTAGCGCTGCTTGATGCGTGCCGCTCTCCCTGTGCGCGAAGTCGTTAAAGAACGGACTGTGGCTACATCCTCTGCTGTCTGTCGGCCTTAAAACCCCGTTGTTAGTCCACATCCCGTGTGTTATACTGGCCTGGTGAAGGCTGATGGGGGCATTTTTTTTCCCTTTGACAGTGCTGGGTCTTCACTGCTGCGCACGGGCTTTCTGTGGTTGTGGCGAGCCGGGCTGCGCCTGGTTGCAGTGCCTACGCTTCTCCCTGCGGAGCTCCTCTTGTTGCAGAGCGCAGGCGCCAGGGGCGTGGACTTCCTGTTGAGCCGCACGGGTTCAGTCGGTGTGGCTCGTGGGCTCCGTAGCTGTATTTGTGGTGCTCAGGATCGGCTGTTGCGCAGCGCGTGGAAACCTCCCAGACCAGGGCTCAGACCTGTAGCCCCTGCATTGGCAGGTGGACTCCCATCCCCTGCGCCACGAGTGAAGTCCTGTTTTCTCTCTGCTGCTGCTGCTGCTAAGTCACTTCAGTCGTGTCCGACTCTGTGTGACCCCATAGACGGCAGCCTACCAGGCTCCCCCGTCCCTGGGATTCTCCAGGCAAGAATACTGGAGTGGGTTGCCATTTCCTTCTCCAATGCATGAAAGAGAAAAGTGAAAGTGAAGTCGCTCAGTCTGTCCGACTGTTAGCGACCCCATGGACTGCAGCCCACCAGGCTCCCCCGTCCGTTGGATTTTCCAGGCAAGAGTACTCTACTGTCTCATATAGCTGAAGCTTCACACTGGCTCCTAGACAGATTTCGCTTTATTTTTGGAGGTCACTTCCATACTTGTTCAGCATTAGGTTTTGTTTACAAGGTCAAGTCCACCGCATATTGAGTAAAGGGGAGGGTTTGGTTTATTCTGCTTTACACTTGTCAGTGGAGTTTTAGAAGCTAGTTTTTGACATGATGAAATACGGCACCTCAGACTTCATTTTAGCGGAGTAAGAATTATTTAGTCAGAGCATCTGTGAAATGAGTTTGGGAGTACTGATCCTGATAGCAGGCACCCCTCTCCTTTTCAGTACACTGTATGTCCCGGGTGACCTTAGGAGGAAAGACCACTGTGGCTCGAAGGAGATTTTATTGATGTCATAATATCTACCGCAGGATGGAAACTAGGGCAGCGTGACTATTTTCTGCTTAGTTCAAAGGTCGTGTTTTGAACAGGCTTATATAAGTTAGCAAAACAAAACTCTCCTCCTGCAGCATTTCATCATCCCCTCCCGGCTTGAGCCTCTTCACATTTAGCTTCATTACAGCTGTTTGTCTGCTCCTGTGACCTGTACCCAGACATGTCTTTCCTTGGGGATAGCCTTTCTCAGTCTCCCGATGCTGCGTGCTCTTCAACTTCAGACAGTAAGCCCAAATGTTTGGCACCTGAGTCTTCCTTGGGAGCAGCATCATGAGAACACACCCACCAAACGGACAAAGAAGATATGGATACTCTAAGCAAGACATTACTGGTTATTATTGGGCAGCCCTGTTTAAAACGTAGAGAGTGCAGAATGCCAGGCGGATGAATGCACGCGCAGGGGAGAGGGACTGAGGTGCCTGTTACCACAGCAGCTGCCCACCCCCTGCTGGGAAAGGAGTACCCCTAGTTTTGGTGGAAGCCACTCTGGCAGAGGAGCCTGCCGGAATACAGTCTGTGGGGTCGCAGAGAGTCAGAATTGACCGAGCATGCACACTCACAATGTGCACACTCGAAAGTAAAACAGGTTGTTTTAGGCTTGAGATTTATTTCTCTCTTCCTAGGTAGTGAATTTTTATATGTCTGATTATATTTTCTAGTCAATTTCCATTGTGATTTTGGAGTTTTTTTTCCCCCTAAGGAAGTCGTACATACCAATCAGTAATAAAAATAGCAGTTAAGAATATTAGTTTTTTACTTTAAGGAATAGCCTGTGTATATTAATTATAGTATACAAGTAATCCTTGTTGAGTGAGTACACTAAAATATAAAATACATTACATAAATTTTAATAAATTCTAGTTTTCAGGGTTTACTGTGACTGAATTTAACTTGAAGATTCAGTCATGATGACCCCTTTCACTATCCATATTTAGGAAAATTGCCAATTTAAATATGGCATAGAAAATGTTCTGAATCTTCTTTTTTTTCTAATAAATATTTTAGAGCTCTAAAATTCTTCTTCGTGGTAGTATTGTGCCATGTTTCACAAATTTTGTTGTGAAATGTCTATCATTGAGTTCTAAATCTTTTTAAATTTCGATTACTATTCTCTTTTTAACCATATTTAGTTTACCAGCATATCGAAATCATAAAAATTGATCCTTTTATTAGGTTCTAAATATTTTACAATTTTGGCATGAGAAGAGAGTATGTATAATTTCACCCTTCAAAATATTTCCTTCAAAAACAGTTTGTTCTTACAGAGTATTTATCCTCTGTTTCTTTCAAAGTATGTGCATACACATGTATGTATGTATAAAACAAAATGCTTGGCATTATTGATTTCAGATACCTTAATTTCTCTCTCTTGTTGTCCTGTCTGATAGCACTGCCTGAGAAGAGTATGTTAAGATCTCCGATTACAGCAGTTGTTTTTTTAACTTTTCTGTACAGTTCTATATGTTGCTTGAGACATATTGTGAGGTATTTATCTTCTTGTTCCGTAATCTTATCCCTTTATTGATGTAAAATGACCCTCTTTGTGTTTCATGTACTTTACTAAGGTCATTAACTTTATTTTGATTTATATTTGTCCAGTATAGCTTTATTTTTTTATTTTCAACCTTTGTCTTTTTGCTTTAAGTGTCTTGTAGTCAACATATTATTGGATTCAAAAAATACATTGGAGAATCACTGCCTTGTAATTTGTAAATCTAATCCATTTATATATAATATACTGCAGTTACCATTATGTTAGGATTTCTGTGATTTTACAATTTTTACTTAATAATTATTTTTGATACCTTTTGCTTTTTAATTTTTTTCCTCTCCTCTTTTCTCTTTACTAAAGCAAGTTGTTCTTCTGCTGTTTCCACTAATGTATATTCTGTCTTTGTTTCTAAGGTAGCTGTGAGATTTATGATCTCATTTATCTATTGGCTTCTTAAACTCGATGGCTGAGGTGGTAAAGAATCTGCCGGCATTGCAGGAGACCCGGATTCAGTCCCTGGGTTGGGAGATCCCCTTCAGAAGGGAATGGCTATGCACTCCCGTATTCTTGCCTGGAGAATTCCATGGATAGAGGAGCCTGGCGAACTACAGTCCATGGTCTCAAAGAGTTGGGCGTGACTGAACAACTTTCACTTTTCTTAAACTCAAGCATATTTCTTTCTCCATCTCTAATAAGATAAATAACTAATGGACTATGTTTCCTTTCTGGGCTGCCCACCCCCATCATGTTGATATGATTCTAGGTGCTGGATCAATTTGGTTATTTTTCCTTTTTTTCTTTTATCTTTAAGTTTTCAGAAGACAACAGTAGACCCTGAAAATCTCATAGTGCTTCGTTTATTTAAACATTTGAAAATTGTCTTTTAAGAGTGTTATCGCTATAGTTTTTTATGTGCTAAATTTTGAGTGTTTGTATGTCTGATATGTTTATTATGCCCTCACATTTGAATGGCAGTTTGAGTGTACAGTTGAATGCTCAGAATTCTCCTTCAGTACTTAAAACATATTGCTGTGAATTCAAGAACTGAACTTACTGAGTCTCAGAGTTTACTCTCAAGTGAATAAAAAATTAAATATATTATTCTGTAATAGATAACATACAAATAGGTGCTGTGATAAATAAATCTCAATGTTTCCTTAGACACAATAAAACTTTATTTTTTATTTACTTAACCCACAATGTGGGTTGATATTCTTAGGTGTCAGGTGGCCTTCTTCTATGACTTACTCCTAAAATTCACTGTTCCATATAGCTGTTGTGTTGCACTTCTTTTGGCAAAATGTGAATGGTTTCTCCAGAATTTTTGTATAGTATGGTCCCAATTCAACATGTATTACTTGAGCACCTGTCATGTGAAGAGAAAATATTCTACACTCTATTTGAAGATGAAATGATACAGCCTCTCTCTTTATTTATTTAAAAGTGTGTATCTGAGTTTCTCTTTTGAGTTTTGGAATTTATTATGGCTTTAAGCATGCTATGTGATATCTTTACATGAGTCTCAGTTACTTAATATGAAAATTAAGGATGGTATTAATATTTATCCAGGGGTTTTAGGTGCACTTAGCTCAAAGTCTACCTCAATATGCATTTATTATTGTTTTAGTTATTGTAGTAGTAATGTTTGTATAAGCATATATGTGTTAGTCGCTCAGTCGTGTCCAACTCTTTGTGATCCCATGTACTGTAGCCTGCCAGGCTCCTTTGCCCATGAAATTCTCCAGGAAAGAATACTGGAGTGGGCTGTCATTTCCTTATATATAAGCATATATATCTATTAAAAATTTCATTTCTAATTTTTAAAGAAAGATTTACAACTAGTAACTATTTTTAGATACTCAGAGTATTCAAGTTAATCAAAGTTACCCAATCTTTAACTGAAAGGTAAACTTCTAGTTTTAAAATTCTGAAGTCACTCTGGATTAAATCCAAAATCTAGTTCATAAAGTACATTCTTCCCAAGAGAATCAAAAGCTAGAAATTAGGTAATAAAACGGAGAAGACAGTGGCACCCCATTCCAGTACTCTTGCCTGGAAAATCCCATGGGCAGAGGAGCCTGGTAGGCTGCAGTCCATGGGGTCGCAAAGAGTCGGACACAACTGAGCGACTGCACTTTCACTTTTCACTTTCATGCATTGGAGAAAGAAATGACAACCCACTCCAGTGTTCTTGCCTGGAGAATCCCAGGGACGGGGAGCCTGGTGGGCTGCCGTATGTGGGGTCACACAGAGTCGGACACGACTGAAGTGACTTAGCAGCAGCTGCAGGAGCAGGTAATGAAAGGTAAGGAAGAAGAAATAAGTCCACTCAGTCACTTGCAACTGAAACATCAATCAAGTGAAAGGTATAGTTACGAAGTATATAGTCTTCTCTGCCATCTCTGCTCAATTCAGATGCAGGATGAGAGGGAGAGAGAGCCTGATGACAAGAGCATCAAAATAAAAGAGAAGGAAGCAAAGGATTTGGGTGAGAGATCTGACAAAAACAAATATTACAAAGTTTCTTTTGCAAGAAAATTTGGAAACTCATTTCCTGGCTGGGAAGAGTTGTGGTTCTATCTTTGAGTAATTGCCCTGCTTTAAGACAGGCAATTTCAGCTTTATTCTTAGGGAAGATGTTTTGGTAGAAGTCCATTAAGCACTGTCGTGTATTTGTTTTCACTCTACTGGCACTGTGTATTTGCTCTTTGCTCCCTTACAAGATCCCCTCAGGGCTTGTATTGCTTCAGTTATTAACTTCATGCTGTCATTTGAAGTTTCCTTACTTCAATATAGTTGGCCCTTAACTCACGTTATTTTTATACAAAAGATATTTCTATAATCTAAGTGAAGTGAATGATTGAAGTAAATTCAAGTTCTGAATCATATACATACCAGCTAAATTCTAAGGAGCAAATATGTGTTATGGACAAGATCAGCTACTTAATTTGTAGGTGCCAGTACTAAAAATTGTGGGTGCTAGTATTAAAAAGTTAGGAGTTTCATGATGATGACGTGAGAGCATTAAACTAATTAGGGAGTCCTTCTGATGTCATGATACTGTATGATATAGGGTGCACACCTCCACACTCCTGAAACCATCCTTTATCATGGATGTCCTTCAGTGAACTCTTCATTTGCTTTCAAATACAATAAGCCTATGCACTCACCCCTTGCCCAGGCCCCAGATTTCTCATGTTGCATAGAAAAGCACAGTACACAGGCTTATTTTAAAATGGTTCTGTGGTAGAGATGGTCAATTGTTGTCCCAAACATACCACCCTTTTTCCCTTAACAAGACACATTTTTGTCATTAGCTGGGCATTGTCCAGCTGAAAAATAATGACACATTTCAGACTCCCTTGCTGTCAAGTATGGTCATATGATTAACTTCTGGCCAATAGGATATAAACAAAAGTGCTACATGTGATTTTCAATAAGTATCATTTAAGGGAGGGGACAAATCCTTCCTCAGTTCCATACTCCTTTCTATTGACTAGAATGCAAATGGAATGGCTAGTTCAGTTCAGTCACTCAGTCATGTCCGACTCTTTGTGACCCCATGGACTACAGCACACCAGGCTTCCCTGTCCATCACCAACTCCCAAAGCTTACTCAAACTCATGTCCATTGAGTCGGTGATGCCATCCAACCATATCATCCTCTGTCATCCCCTTCTCCTCTTGCCTTCAATCTTTCCCAGCATCAGTATTTTTTCCAATGAGTCAGATCTTCACATCAGGTGGCCAAAGTATTGGAGTTTCAACTTCAGGATCAGTCCTTCCAATGAATATTCAGGACTGATTGCCTTTGGGATTCACTGGTTGGATCTCCTTACAGTCCAAGGGACTCTCAAGAGTATTCTCCAACACCACAGTTCAAGAGCATCAATTCTTCAGCATTCAGCTTTCTTTATAGTCCAACTCGCACATCCATACATGACTACTGGAAAAACCATAACTTTGACTAGATGGACCTTTGCTATTAAGTAATGTTTCTATTTTTTAATATACTGTCTAGATTGGTCATAGCTTTTCTTCTAAGGAGCAAGCATCTTTTAACTTCATAGCTGCAGTCACCATCTGCAGTGATTCTGGAGTCCCCCAAAATAAAGTCTCTCACTGTTTCCATTGTTTCCCCATCTATTTCCCATGAAGTGATGGGACCATATGCCATGATCTTAGTTTTCTGAATATTGAGTTTTAAGCCAACTTTTTCACTCTCTTCTTTAAGTTTCATCAAGAGGCTCTTTAGTTCTTTGCCTTCTGCCCTAAGGGTAGTGTCATCTGCATACCTGAGGTTATTGCTATTTCTCCCAGCAATCTTGATTCCCGCTTATGTTTCATCCAGTCTGCCATTTCTCATGATGTACTCTGCATATAAGTTAAATAAGCAGGGTGACAAATATACAGCCTTGACGTACTCCTTTCCTGATTTGAAACCAGTCTGTTGGTTCATGTCCATTTCTAACTGTTGCTTCTTGACCTGTATACAGATTTCTCAGAAGCAGGTAAGGTGGTCTGGTATTCCCATCTCTTTAAGAATTTTCCACAGTTTGTTGTGATCCACACAGTCAAAGGCTTTGGTATAGTCAATAAAGCAGAAGTGGATGTTTTTCTGGAACTTTTGCTTTTTCAGATCCAGCAGATATTGGCAATTTGATCTCTGGTTCCTCTGCCTTTTCTAAATCCAGCTTGAATATTTGGAAATTCACAGTTCATGTAATGTTGAAACCTCGCTTAGAGAATTTTGACCATTACTTTACTAGCGTTGTGAGATGAGTGCAATTGTGCAGTAGTTTGAGCATTCTTCGGCATTGCCTTTCTTTGGGATTGGAATGAAAACTGACCTTTTCCAGTCCTGTGGCCCTGTCTCTTATACACATCTAGATGTGTATAAGAGACAGANTTCATGTAATGTTGAAACCTCGCTTAGAGAATTTTGACCATTACTTTACTAGCGTTGTGAGATGAGTGCAATTGTGCAGTAGTTTGAGCATTCTTCGGCATTGCCTTTCTTTGGGATTGGAATGAAAACTGACCTTTTCCAGTCCTGTGGCCACTGCTGAGTTTTCCAAATATGCTGGCATATTGGGTGCAGCACTTTCACAGCATCATCTCTTAGGATTTGAAACAGCTCAACTGGAATTCCATCACCTCCACTAGCTTTGTTCATAGTGATGCTTCCTAATGCCCACTTGACTTCACATTCCAGGATGTCTGGCTCTAGTTGAGTGATCACACAATTGTGATTATCTTTTATGTATAGTTCTGTGTATTCTTGCCACTTCTTCTTAATATCTTCTGCTTCTGTTAGGTCCATACCATTTCTGTCGTTTATTGTGCCCATCTTTGCATGAACTATTCCCTTGGTATCTCTTATTTTCCTGAAGAGCTCTCTAGTCTTTCCCATTCTACTGTTTTCCTCTATTTCTTTGCATTGATCACTAAGGAAGGTTTTCTTATTTCTCCTTGCTATTCTTTGGAACTCTGCATTTAGATGGGTATATCTTTCCTTTTATCCTTTGCCTTTCATTTCTCTTCTTTTCACAGTTATTTTTAAGGCCTCCTCAGACAACAATTTTGCCTTTTTGCCTCTCTAAGCCATGGGCCTATGTTTTTTCTACATTTTATCCATTTGTGTAGGTTTTTATGTATTTCTTATGCTTTTTTTTTTTTTTTAATGCAGTATCACCAAGCCCAGGGGAGGGGACATACTAATTTGAGTAAGACACAACATCTGATCTTTATTGTGCACTGAATGGTAATAAAGCTCTAGACAAAAAGCTATATAAAGATATTTTCCATATCATTCAAGATTCTCCAGAGAAATAGAACCAGTAGGTACCTATGTTTATACATATATATGTACATATTAGGCTAACCAAAACATTTGTCTGGGTTTTTCCATAGATTGTTACAGAAAAATCCAAACTTTTTGGCCACCCCTATGATTTATTTTGAGGATTTGGCTCATGTAGACTCTTTTCGACCCCACGGAGACTGTCGCCAACCAGGCTTCTCTGTCCATGGAAGTAGGTAGCCAGTCCCTTCTCCAGAGGAACTTCCTGACCCAGGGTCTCCTGCACTGCAGGTGGATTCTTTACCATCTGAGCCAGGATTCATCATACATGCATGTGTGAGTGCCTGCTAAGTAGCCTCAGCTGTGTCTCTTTGCCACCCATGTTCCGTAACCCTCCAAGCTCCTCTGTCCATGGGATTCTCCAGACTGGAATGGGTTGCCATGCTCTCCTTCAGGGAATCTTCCTGACCCAGAGATCAAGCCTGTGTCTCTTATGTTTCCTGCATTGGCAAGCGGGTTCTTTACCACTAGTGCCACCTGGGAAGCCCTGTTTTGAGAATTTGCCTCATGTAGCTGTGGCAAGTTTGAAATCCACAGAGAATGCCAGCAACTCAGACAAAAGTTAGTGCTTCAGTCTTCAGGCAGAATCTGTCCTTTACTGCAAAACCTCTGTTTTTGTTAAGACCTTCAGGTGACTAGCTGAGGCCCACCAACATTAGCTGAAGTAATCTCTTTTACTTGAAGTTCACTGATTGTGGATGTTAACCACATCTATAGAATTCTTTCACAACAACATCTACATTTGGTGTGGATTAAATAGCTAATTCCTAGTCAAGTTGACCCATAAAACTAATCATTACAAGGGCTACCAACAAATACAAATTCCATCTTGGAAGTCTTACTAAAATTGTGCCCAACTCTACTTCAGATCAACTATATAAGATTCAGAAAACTAAAACTCTTTACATTTCTTCTGACCTACTGAGACGTTTTTCAAAGCACAGTAAAATAGGGACTTCCCCTGTGTTCCAGTGGTTAAGACTCGATGCTTCCAACGCAGGGGGTGCATGTTCAATCCCTGGTTGGGGAACTAAAATTCCACATGCCACTGGGCACAAACACAGTAAAATAACCATGCCACTCAACTCACAAAATGGCTTTGAGAACCATATGATAGTTTGAAAGCACAGAAGTGCCACGTGGTGGGAATTTGAATCCAGCAGTGGCAGCACAGAGCCTCATACTGGTGACACCACTGCACCATTCTTCTCACACTTCTCTCCACTGAGTGGCTGTGAAAGAAAAGAGAAAACCTTGGCTTTCACAAGATGTATAAGAAAGCCGGTCAGTTTGTGCCCCATTTCTGGAGACTGCAACCAGTGATCTTAGACTAAATAGGGAGACATATCTCAAAGGAAGTTAATTTTGGCCTGAAGTATCTCAGGGTGATGGAAGGGGAGAAGTGAAGTAGGAATCCTCTTTGTGCATAGTACTTATTTCTACCAAATGCAGTTTGAAACATTCACATCCTCTGACACAATATATAAATTTGTCTATCAACCCTATTCTCCAGGTCTTTCTTGGGACTCCTTCATTGTTGAAAGTGCATTGACATATTATGCCACTGGGGCTTCTTAGGGAGTGCTAGTGGTAAAGAACCCGCCTGCCAATGCAGGAAACATAAGAGCCCGGGGTTTGATCCCTGGCTTGGGAAGATCCCCTGGAGGAGGGCATGGCAACCGACTCCACTGTTCTTGCCTGGAGAATTCCACGGACAGAGGAGCCTGGCAGGTGGGCCACAGTCCATGGGTAGCAAAGAGTCGGACACAACTGAAGCGACTGAGCACACACATGTGTAAAATCGCTAGTGGGAAGCTGCTGTATAACACAGGGAGCTCAGCTCGGTGCCCCGTTATGACCTCGAGGGGAGAGTTGTGGGGGAGGAGGGGAGGAGGCTCAAGAGGGAGGGGATATACGTATACTTACAGTTGATTCATTTTGTTATACTACAGAAACTAATGCAATGTTGTAAAGCAATTATACTCCAATAATAAAATGAAAACAAAAAAATAAAGCCATAGAAAGTTTAAAATAAAATCTCCATTTCCCTCTGAGTCCTGTGCTCTTGTCACAGAGAAAGCAGATATTCAGAACTGAGGCCTCCAGCCCCTGGGCGGAGCACTTTTGCACCAGGCAGCTCTTCACACCCTGTTTACAGGCTTGTGTTCACCAGGGTTCCAAGTGACTGCTCTCACCTCTGCATCTCAGTAAAATCCCTGGTAATTTAATCCCAAGGCACGTGGCTGCTGTATCTGCTCCCTGAAAGGAATGCCTCAGACCTACAGGCCTGCCTTCATGTGCAATTTCCTACTAATTCTCTTTCATCTTGTGGTAAAGAATTGCTCTCACCAAATTATTTACCTGTTGATACTTTCTGGAGTTTAAGGAATTAGCATTTCACTAAGCTCCCCCTGCCCCCACCAAATCTTACCTTTTCTTCAGGTTTTGAGTAACTTGTTTTACTCAAGTTCTAAAAACCTTTACCTCTAGCTCCTCTTTTTCTGCAGCACTGGAATGTGCTACTTTTTTCTATTTCCTAATTTGTTGGAGGAATCCTTCCTCGCATCCCTGAGGGCTTCCCAGGTGGCGCAGTGGTAAAGAATCTGCCTGCCAAAGCAAGAGACACAGTTCCAGGCCCTTGGTTGGGTTGGGAAGATCCCCTGGAATAGGAAATGGCAACCCACTCCAATATTCTTGCCTGGAAAATTCCATGGACGAAGGAACCTAGCGGGCTACAGTCCACGGGATCGCAAAAAGTTGGACACGTGAGAACGCACGTATGCCCATCCCTGCCTGACTCTTCAAGTTTCTGTGGAGGGAATTCTCTCTAGTCTGACAGAAAACAGTCTTTTTTCACCACTCTGCTACCAGGGCAGAAAGCAAAGGCAGATTACAGTGGGTGGAGTTTACAAGAGAGATTTTTGTGTCTGGGAGCCATTTGCCCCATTAGAGATAATGGCAGAAAGTAGAAGGGGTTTCCTTACCAGCTGAGCTTCCAGGGAAGGGGTTTATTCTGCCTTCCCCTGTTGGAAGAGCATTTGTCCAGATATATGTAGACAGTTTAACTTAGGGTTCTCTCATTCAGCAGAAGGGTGGACATGGGAAATTCTGAGATATTTTTGCATTGGGAGTATCAGTGATAGAATAGTGGTTTGATCAATTAGCTTTATCTCTATAACTGCCCCCAAAGTGTGTGTTTCCAGAAAAGTCTCAATAAGCCATGTGTTTCAATTATAGGGCTTGGGGTAGAAGTATTAACATACTATTTAACCCCTATTAAGTACCACAATTTGCTATTAGGAACTCTGCCCATGAGAGCTCTTTTCTCATGTTGATGAGTTCATCATCAACTCTGTATAGAAGCCATATTATTATCCCTTTTTCAAATCAGTGAAATCATGCCTCAGTGAAGGGGATAACTAGTAATGTAATGATACTTAATTAGTAACAAAGGACATTTTACCCTGGCTTGTCCGGGAGATGGTGATGGATAGGGAGGCCTGGCGTGCTGCGATTCATGGGGTCGCAAAGAGTCGGACACGACTGAGCGACTGAACTGAACTGACTGAACTGAACTGTTTCCCAAGACTGTATACTTAGCACTAACCCTCTGTGTTATCTGGTAAGTAAAAGTGCCTCAGGTGATGGCTACACGGGNGCGATTCATGGGGTCGCAAAGAGTCGGACACGACTGAGCGACTGAACTGAACTGACTGAACTGAACTGTTTCCCAAGACTGTATACTTAGCACTAACCCTCTGTGTTATCTGGTAAGTAAAAGTGCCTCAGGTGATGGCTACACGGGTACCTGCCTTAAAGGTACATACTCCTTGGGTTTGGTGTTTCCATCTGCTGCTTCAATCATGTTCAACTTTCTCCAGAAAATACCTTCTTGTTCCTGTGCTACATTTAATTTATGACTCTCTCTGTATTCTTGGTGAGAAAATCTAGAGGAAAATGTGATTCAAGCCCATGTCTCCCTGTAGGGAAATCATTGAGCGAATGGAGAAGTGGCCGTGTCTTCCTCTGTTCTAGGAATAAGTCTTCTTCACCGAGATATATTCCTTTTGGGTATTGAGAAGGACATCCTAAGAGGGAGAGGAGGCAAGAGAAATTTTAGGACAGAGTAGAGCAGTGAGGGACTTCCCTCCAGAGGCATTACTCACTGCTGGAAAGATATCCCCAGTCTCTTACATCACAAGGAGAGAGAGTTTGATTTCAGATCTGGAGTGAAACTGGGGTGTGCCTCACTTGAACACAAGGAGGCAGCTGTCCAATTCTAGGCTGGCTCTGGAAAGTCCCGTTTTGAATAATTTGCTTCTTATGGTGTTCTGTTCAACTTCCCTACCTCAAATGAAACTGTGTGACTTAAATGAAAGAGCACTGGGCTGAAACTCAGGAAACTGAAGTTTAGTACTGCTACCAACCAGGTGTGTGACCTGAGGTAAATCTTTTAACCTCAGACTTAGTCATCTTTATTTTGAAGTATTTTGAATCTTTGAGTTTAGAATTCAATCTTACAGAACTTTCAAACTTCCAGAATGGCTCCTGGCCCAGACATGGTGGTGTGTGGGTGTTGGGATGGATGAATTTTTGTCCAAGAAGAAATAGCTCCTGAGCTAGTTACTGGTGAATCTGAAGTTCAAGCTAAGGTCTCGTGGGTTTGGCTCCAAAACCTGTGCTTCTTCCACCACTTCCCAGTCTGACTTTGGCTCTATTATTGTTGCGTAACACAGTGTATCTTTATTATTTTCCTAATCCCTGCCAGCCATAGTCAGCGCAGAGAATAGCAAGTGTCCCTCAAGTCCTTATGAGGGCTGGGGAAATAAAATGAAGGGGTTGTGGCCCCTCACCTCAGGTTAAAAGCTTTCTCATCGGGAGAGTCTGGAGCCAGACTCTCTGATTTAGATCCTAGTTCTACTACTTAATAAGATAATGACTTCTTAAACCTTCTTTATCCTTCAGAGTCTTCATTGTAATTTTCTTCATCTTAATACCTTCCTCTCAGAGTTGTTAGGAAGATTCAGTGAGTTACTTCATATAAAACACTTAAAATAGTGCCAGTCCCAGGGTAATGACTGCATACAAAACGTTGTTCTTGTTACTATTATATACTCTTTATATATACCTATTGACTTAATCAGGCGAGCCCTCTGGAAAAAGAAGTGTTAACAGTAAGCCAAGGGGAAGAAGAGTCATTCTTAAAGGAGAAACCTCTTTTAGAACTCTGAAATCAGACAAGAGAGCACTATCTAATTTTATTTATTTTCTAAATTAATTTTTGTTGGAGTATAGTTGCTTTATAATGTTATATTAGTTTCTACAGCATAAGGAAGTGAATCAGTCACACATATACATATATCCCCTCCCTTTGGGACTTCCTTCCCATTTAGGTCACCACAGTGCATTAAGTAGAATTTCCTGTGCTATAGAGTATGTTCTCATTAGTTATCTATTTTGTACATAGTATCAATAGTGTTTATGTGGAGCACTCCCTACTTTTAATGGGCTACCTGTGTCAGATGGAGGGAGAGCACCTCATACTCTCATTCACTCACCCTCTCATTCATTCACTCATTTCACTCTAAAAGCACCCAGTGAGTACTCACCGTTATGTGAATCAGACATTGTTCTGGGTGATGGGTACACAGGAGTTAATAAAATAGTTTCCTCTCTGGAGGAGCTCAGTCTTGTGGGGTAGACAAACATACATGGATATATAAAAGCCTGTGATAAGAGTTTGCCTGATGCGTGAGTGTTCTGGACGTTTCTATCCTCTAAACAAACAACGCTGTGTATCGTGCTATACCTAGGAATTTTATAAATAAATTTTTGTTGACACTTTTAAAATTAGTACTTCCCAGAGCTGGATCATTCATTACACAGCTAGGCTTATTTCAGTCATGTCTGCTCAAGTCAGTGGGTTCATTGAGTACCTATTATAACTAAGTGGATTAGGAAAGTCCTGGTTAGTTTTGTCCTGAGCCACTAAAAGAGGAAAGGAGAGGAGATTTGATTTAAACTCTGCCTTGCAGGATGGATAAGATTTCATAGGGGGAAAAGTTGAAAAATACCATTCAAGAAGGCAGATCATGCTCAAACAAAGGTACAGTGGCCCAAAGAGTACAGGCTGAATTAGTGCAACAAAAGTCACCTTGAAAGATTCATGAAGGAAGGTTAGGGTGAGGTTGTGTGGCGGGAGAGTAGGAAGGAAATATTGGTGGGAAAATAATAGGGGGCTTTGTATACCTAGCAGACAAGCTGAAAGTTTATTTTACGTGCAGCACGGAGCCAGTGATGATATTTGTTTGGTAGGATGTTGTCAGAACTGCATTCCTCAGGATGGTTTATGTGGTATGTTTGCTATGGTGGTGGGAAAAAGTGTCAGACTTGGAGTTAGAAATCATGTGAGGAAATTCTAGTTCATCTATTGATTAGCTGTGTGATCTTGAGCAGGTTGATACTCTCTGAGCTTTATTTTAACCTCCTCACCTACATGGTAAACAAAATGAAAAGAGAAAGTGAAGTCACTCAGTCGTGTCCAACTCTTTGCAACGCCATGGGCTGTAGCCTACCATGCGCCTCTGTCGGGTTTTCCAGGCAAGAGTACTGGAGTGGATTGCCATTTCCCTCTCCAGGGTAAACCAAGTGAATCCTCCTTAAAAGAATAGCAGCAACAACAACCACACAGTTTTCATTGATCATTACTCCCTGTGTAGCATTGGGCTGGACCATTGCTGTGTAATACTTAAGCCTCAAAACAGCTCTCTAAGACTTCTCAAAAGGTCAAACAGAGGTTTACCATATATCCCACCAATTCCACAGTTAGGTATCTTTACAGAGAACTGAAGACATACATCCACACAACGTCTTGAATACAGTGTTCTTAGCGGCATTATTTACAATAGGTAAAAAGTGGTACAAGAGCTAAAAAAGTGAGATGGTTGGATGGCATCACTGACTCAGTGGACATGCGTTTGAGTAAGCTCCGGAAGTTGGCGACAGACAGGGAAGCCTGGTGTGCTACAGTCCATAGGGTCACAGAGTCAGACACCACTGAGCGACTGAACTGAACTGATCTGAAAAAAGTGGAAACAACCCAGCTGCCCATCAGCTGGTGAATAGATAGATAAAAATGCTGCTACTGCTAAGTCACTTCAGTCGTGCCCGACTCTGTGTGACCCCATAGACGGCAGCCCACCACGATCCGCCACCCCTGGGATTCTCCAGGCAAGAACACTGGAGTGGGCTGCCATTGCCTTCTGTAGTGCATGAAAGTGAAAAGTGCAAGTGAAGTCGCTCAGTCGTGTCTGGATCCTAACAAATCCACCTCTTATCGCTTTGTCTCTCAATGAATTTTTGCAATGAGACATCAGGGATTTGGCTCTATTATTGTTGCGTAACACAGTGTATCTTTATTATTTTCCTAATCCCTGCCAGCCATAGTCAGCGCAGAGAATAGCAAGTGTCCCTCAAGTCCTTATGAGGGCTGGGGAAATAAAATGAAGGGGTTGTGGCCCCTCACCTCAGGTTAAAAGCTTTCTCATCGGGAGAGTCTGGAGCCAGACTCTCTGATTTAGATCCTAGTTCTACTACTTAATAAGATAATGACTTCTTAAACCTTCTTTATCCTTCAGAGTCTTCATTGTAATTTTCTTCATCTTAATACCTTCCTCTCAGAGTTGTTAGGAAGATTCAGTGAGTTACTTCATATAAAACACTTAAAATAGTGCCAGTCCCAGGGTAATGACTGCATACAAAACGTTGTTCTTGTTACTATTATATACTCTTTATATATACCTATTGACTTAATCAGGCGAGCCCTCTGGAAAAAGAAGTGTTAACAGTAAGCCAAGGGGAAGAAGAGTCATTCTTAAAGGAGAAACCTCTTTTAGAACTCTGAAATCAGACAAGAGAGCACTATCTAATTTTATTTATTTTCTAAATTAATTTTTGTTGGAGTATAGTTGCTTTATAATGTTATATTAGTTTCTACAGCATAAGGAAGTGAATCAGTCACACATATACATATATCCCCTCCCTTTGGGACTTCCTTCCCATTTAGGTCACCACAGTGCATTAAGTAGAATTTCCTGTGCTATAGAGTATGTTCTCATTAGTTATCTATTTTGTACATAGTATCAATAGTGTTTATGTGGAGCACTCCCTACTTTTAATGGGCTACCTGTGTCAGATGGAGGGAGAGCACCTCATACTCTCATTCACTCACCCTCTCATTCATTCACTCATTTCACTCTAAAAGCACCCAGTGAGTACTCACCGTTATGTGAATCAGACATTGTTCTGGGTGATGGGTACACAGGAGTTAATAAAATAGTTTCCTCTCTGGAGGAGCTCAGTCTTGTGGGGTAGACAAACATACATGGATATATAAAAGCCTGTGATAAGAGTTTGCCTGATGCGTGAGTGTTCTGGACGTTTCTATCCTCTAAACAAACAACGCTGTGTATCGTGCTATACCTAGGAATTTTATAAATAAATTTTTGTTGACACTTTTAAAATTAGTACTTCCCAGAGCTGGATCATTCATTACACAGCTAGGCTTATTTCAGTCATGTCTGCTCAAGTCAGTGGGTTCATTGAGTACCTATTATAACTAAGTGGATTAGGAAAGTCCTGGTTAGTTTTGTCCTGAGCCACTAAAAGAGGAAAGGAGAGGAGATTTGATTTAAACTCTGCCTTGCAGGATGGATAAGATTTCATAGGGGGAAAAGTTGAAAAATACCATTCAAGAAGGCAGATTATGCTCAAACAAAGGTACAGTGGCCCAAAGAGTACAGGCTGAATTAGTGCAACAAAAGTCACCTTGAAAGATTCATGAAGGAAGGTTAGGGTGAGGTTGTGTGGCGGGAGAGTAGGAAGGAAATATTGGTGGGAAAATAATAGGGGGCTTTGTATACCTAGCAGACAAGCTGAAAGTTTATTTTACGTGCAGCACGGAGCCAGTGATGATATTTGTTTGGTAGGAGATCATGTTGTCAGAACTGCATTCCTCAGGATGGTTTATGTGGTATGTTTGCTATGGTGGTGGGAAAAAGTGTCAGACTTGGAGTTAGAAATCATGTGAGGAAATTCTAGTTCATCTATTGATTAGCTGTGTGATCTTGAGCAGGTTGATACTCTCTGAGCTTTATTTTAACCTCCTCACCTACATGGTAAACAAAATGAAAAGAGAAAGTGAAGTCACTCAGTCGTGTCCAACTCTTTGCAACGCCATGGGCTGTAGCCTACCATGCGCCTCTGTCGGGTTTTCCAGGCAAGAGTACTGGAGTGGATTGCCATTTCCCTCTCCAGGGTAAACCAAGTGAATCCTCCTTAAAAGAATAGCAGCAACAACAACCACACAGTTTTCATTGATCATTACTCCCTGTGTAGCATTGGGCTGGACCATTGCTGTGTAATACTTAAGCCTCAAAACAGCTCTCTAAGACTTCTCAAAAGGTCAAACAGAGGTTTACCATATATCCCACCAATTCCACAGTTAGGTATCTTTACAGAGAACTGAAGACATACATCCACACAACGTCTTGAATACAGTGTTCTTAGCGGCATTATTTACAACAGGTAAAAAGTGGTACAAGAGCTAAAAAAGTGAGATGGTTGGATGGCATCACTGACTCAGTGGACATGCGTTTGAGTAAGCTCCGGAAGTTGGCGACAGACAGGGAAGCCTGGTCTGCTACAGTCCATAGGGTCACAGAGTCAGACACCACTGAGCGACTGAACTGAACTGATCTGAAAAAAGTGGAAACAACCCAGCTGCCCATCAGCTGGTGAATAGATAGATAAAAATGCTGCTACTGCTAAGTCACTTCAGTCGTGCCCGACTCTGTGTGACCCCATAGACGGCAGCCCACCACGATCCGCCACCCCTGGGATTCTCCAGGCAAGAACACTGGAGTGGGCTGCCATTGCCTTCTGTAGTGCATGAAAGTGAAAAGTGCAAGTGAAGTCGCTCAGTCGTGTCTGGATCCTAACAAATCCACCTCTTATCGCTTTGTCTCTCAATGAATTTTTGCAATGAGACATCAGGGCCTGAGTTTCATTAGTTTTGGCTGAGCTTGAGTCCCAGGAGAGAGCTGAAGGACAGGTGGAAAAAGCAGTGGGGAAAACGTGCCAAGGAATCCCCTTCATAGCCTGCTGGAAAATTTGCTAAATATCTGACCAGTGGTCATAATTTCATTGGTCTGATCCTTGGCACAGAGAAGAGAAAGGACAGGAGAACCCCCACCGGCTTGTGTAACAGCTACTGGAGCTCAGGAGATAGCACCTTTGGGACATGCTGAGGAGCAGCCTCTCCAGAGTCCCTAAATTGTGCCCCCTGCCGCCCGCCTGTTCGCGGGAGGTTCGAGGGAACAAGAAACGACAGACTGTAAAGGAATTAAGATTTCCTTAGGCATGTCCCTCCAGCGAGGACCTCTTACCTTGACCACAGGTCTTCTGGGATCTGAGACTGGGCCGCGTGAGCTTTCTGCTGAGTTTGTTTTTCGCCGTCCCGGTTTCCAGCACGATGGGCCTTTCCCTGCGCTGGGTTTCTTCGCCTTCTACTTCTAGCGGGAGCTTCGCTGAGCTGGGCTCCTGCTGTGCCTGGCCTCTTCCGCGCAGAGGTTGTTTCAGCCAGGTTAAACCGGAGTCATGGCACCAAAGATGTCACGCGAGTGTATGTTCCTTGGTTCTTTGTCTTGTCACAACAAAGATTTGGAGCGACGGACATTAAAGCCCTCAGCGCGTCACAGCTCTCGAGTCTTGGACAAATTGTGTTATAGCTCTTAGGCAAATCAGTGTTACAGCTCTGTTTTATTTAGAAGATAGCAGGAGAATCCACCCTCAAAGTGTGAGGGCATGCCAACCCAAAGACTTGAAGAAAAGAGAGTGGAGGAGCGTGTGGGGGAGGGGGAGAGAAAGGGGGAGAGAGAGAGGGAGAGAGAGAGAGAAAGAGTGCACACACGTGGGAGAGAAAGAGAGAAAAAAAATGCTACATACATGGAAATGTTATTTACCAGTAGAAAGGAGCAAACTAAGGCTACATACTATATGCAGCATGGATGAACCTCAAAAGTATTATACTCAGTGAAAGAAGGTGGCATGAAATACTCCATATTGTATGATGCCATAATTATGTTTCATTTGCATGAAATATCCAGAAAAAGCAAAGATATAAAAAGAAAACATGGGGCATGGGCAGGAGACAGGGATTAACAGTAAAGGTTCATGTGGGCTCATCAGTTCAGTTCAGTTCAGTCGCTCAGTCGTGTCCAACTCTTTGTGGCCCCATGAATCGCAGCACACCAGGCCTCCCCGTCCATCACCATCTCCTGGAGTTCACTCAGACTCACGTCCATCAAGTCCGTGATGCCATCCAGCCATTTCATCCTTGGTCATCCCCTTCTCCTCCTGCCCCCAATCCCTCCCAGCATCAGAGTCTTTTCCTATGAGTCAACTCTTCTCATGAGGTGGCCAGAGTACTGGAGTTTCAGCTTTAGCATCAGTCCTTCCAATGAAATCCCAGGGTTGATCTCCTTCAGAATGGACTGGTTGGATCTCCTTACAGTCCAAGGGACTCTCAAGAGTCCTCTCCAACACCACAGTTCAAAAGCATCAATTCTTCGGCACTCAGCCTTCTTCACAGTCCAACTCTCACATCCGTACATGACTACTGGAAAAACCATAGCCTTGACTAGACGGACCTTAGTTGGCAAAGTAATGTCTCTGCTTTTGAATGTGGGCTCATACTGGGCTGTTAAAAACGGTTTTAAGCTGATTTATGATGATGTTCACACAACTTAGAAATCTACTAAAAATCATTAAATTGTACACTTGAAAAATGTGAAACATATGATATGCAAAATAAGCCTCAAATTTTTCTTGAAACCAAAACAACTCTATTAAGAAGTTACTGTTCTTATTCCTGTTTTATAGATGAGGCTATTGACTTTCTCAGTCTCCTCTGAAGAGTAGGAAAGTAATGGATGTGTTACCTAAACTTATTTTGGTTATCATTTCACAATGTATACGTGTATCAGTCATCATGGTGTATACCTTAAACATACACAGTGTTGCATGTCAACTATGGCTCAATAAAACTGGGGGAAGAAGCAGTGGAGATAGGATTGAAGACTTTTTCTGCCTGATTGAGCCCATGCCCTTGGCTACTATTAATGCTGTACCCTTTCTTACATCACAAAGTGGTTGTAAGAATTAAATTACATGGCTCAGAGGTTAAAGCATCTGCCTCTAATGTGGGAGACCTGGATTCGATCCCTGGGTAGGGAAGAGCTGCTGGAGAAGGAAATGGCAACCCACTCCAGTATTCTTGCCTGGAGAGTCCCATGGACGGAGGAGCCTGGTGGGCTACAGTCCACGGGGTCGCAAAGAGTTGGACACGACTGAGCGACTTAACTTTAGAACACATTTGATCATATTATATGCAGAGTGGATGTGTGCTCAGCTCTCAGAAAATCTTAGCTGATTCTGGTTTTGACAGTCATTGACCAGATGAATTGGAGGTGTTTTGAGAGGACACCTGGTAAAGGGCTATACAGTGGTCCAGGCAGGAGCCTGCCCAGGATATAATCAGGAGGAGGGACAGGAGATGTAGAAGAGGAAGCTCAGCTAGGGTTATGCTCTTACTCGTCACACATTTTAACTTCTCTAAACAAACATGTAGGAAGCTTGGCTCTATTATGAGTTAAGACAAAGAACAGAGCTCTTTCTTTCCTTCAGCAAACAGCTGACACACGTTCCCATCATAAATTTTGTAATTCAGGATGTAAAACCAAATCCAACAAACAAGCCATCCAGAAGGTTAAATAAATAAATGTAGGTGCTGTTCCCTTGCCCATGTGTCTTTACAGAAGATGCCACATGCTTCTGTTCATTGAATTCTACTAGCCCATTTAAAATTTGGGGAAACAGCCTACTCAGGGTTGTGAGTTTCAAAAGAGTTGAAACTGTGGGGATGTTTTGTTTTACATTTTCCCATCAAGAGCACCACCATTAGTAATAATTCTGAATCACAGGTGAGAGATCACACCTAACATCTCTTCTTTTATTTTGCAATAAAACTCAAAAGGCAGAAACATAGCCCACAGCCTTGGCAGACGCAGGACTTGGTGACTGAATGGGACTTTTCCTGAGTTACTTTCTGTGGCTGATGCTTTGTGACCCAGATGTGTCTGCCACATGGAGAAACTTTATTATTAATAAATGCACACCCCCCCCCAAATAAATAAGACCGCATGGCAAACAGTGGTGTTTGCTCTGTATACATACATTTGAGTTTGTTTTTCATCTTTTCCAAGGACCAAGACCCAGGGTGTTTCCCATTGCACTGGTGAAAAGAAAAAAAAAAGTAAGAATTCAGTTTGCCTATTTTGGCAACTTAAACATGAGACAATTTGTGGTCACCCAGTCAGGACTTCTCATTCCAGAGGGCTTGGTAGAGGGCTGTGAGGTTCCCTGGGGAGGCAATATTGAATCTGGAAGTGCCTAGGACCTGGGCCGTGTGGTAAGGAGATGATTTAAAGCACCTCCTGGTTTTATGACATTCAGTCTTTGAGTCACCGTCCCAAAAGAGCCAGGAAAAGCGAGTGTGTGTCTGCCATGGTAATTAAGTGTTCGTGTTTGAAGATGCTTGAAGAAATCTTAAATGTAGCAAAACTACTTCTGCCAGCTTTGTTAACTGTTTCAAGAGCTCGCCCAACTAGAACTCATTCAAGATTTATTGAACACTGTGAATAATATTAGAGTCTCCCCGTCTTCTAGGAGATTGCTGTGAGTAAGGATGGGAAGATTTCAATGTGAAGCATTCAGCCATTTAAATGTTAATAGTAAAAGTAGTAAGTGGTGGTTTCCTTCTCAGTGAAGTGTTTCAGAGATGTCCCACTGCCACCAACTGTGTGTGAAGGTTCCTGTCTGAACTCAGTTTGATGTAACTCTATTAGAATGGGATCATAAGAAGGTCATAAATGTTGGAGTCAAAAGTACCTAAATCTAAACCCCCTGTTGCCTGGAATATTACTCAGCCATTAAAAAGAATGAAATAATGCCATTTGCAATAACACAGATAGGGCCTAGAGACTGTCATGCTGAGTGAGGCAAGTCAGACAGAGAATGAGAAATATCGTATGACATCCCTTATATATGGAATCTGAAAAGAAATTATACAAATAAACTTATTTACAAAACAGAAACAGACTCACAGACTTAGATAAGGAATTTATGGTTGACCCAGAGGACAGGTCTGATTAAATGTGGTGTATCTTAAACTCAGCACAGTGCCTGATGTTTACTAGAGACTCTATAAATATTTACTGTTGAATACCTCAATGAATTATGGAACCCTAGCAAAGTTAACCTGTGAGTCCAGAGTTCCCCTGGGTGGCGCAGGAACAATCACATCTGCATGATAGGCTTTGGGAAGTTGTCTAGAATGATGTTTGAGGATGGAGACTCTGGAGTCCCATTGTCCAGGCCCAAGTTCTGACCTGTCATTTATTAATTCTGTGGTTTTGAGCAAGTAACTTGTCTTTGCCTCAGTTTCCCACACTATCAAGTAAGGCTAATAGTATCAATACTACCAACCTCTTAGGTTTGTTGTGAGGATTAAATTAATGAACATCTATATATCCCTCAGTCTAGGGTCTGGCACATAGTTTGTGCTATAAAAAATCTTTGTAAAATAAAAATAAAATATAAATAGAAAATGGGTTTGCATGGGAATTAATGAGTGTTGGTGTTGTAAAAGGCTTAACATAGCCTGGTTCAAAAGGTGCTAAATAAATGTTAGTTCAAAGAAGTTTATGTTTGAACCTCATTTCCTAAGCCAGTGCCTGGCTCATTAAAAAATACACAACATGGAATATAATTATTAAGAAAGTGCTATAAGTTTTCTAATAAGGATCATGAGAACCTTGTTTGTTAGCAATACTGAGAGAGGTTTCATCAAGGATAGAGAATTAAAGCTGGCTCTTGGTTAGGAATTAAACAGGATTAGGGAGTTCACAGAGGAGGCAGATAATCTGCATACACTGGAGGGAGGAAAAATCCAACCACAGTCATGAGATGTTCTGTCATCAACAGGACTTGGCACTCATTTCTGGGAGAATAACTTGTCATGGTCCATCTTTTGAAATGAGTTTGGCCAAAACACTGCTTCAATTCTAGGGCTTCAACTGCTCAGATTAAGACTTTGATGACTGCTTACTTACTCATTCATTTTTTGAGCAAGTATTTTGTAGATTCCACTATGCATCAGGCATTTTATTAGGAAGTGGTGAATAAAATAGAAATGGACCTTACCCCTTTTGGACCAGGAGGGAGATACAGACTATAAATGGAAAAGTAAATAAATTTTGATAAGTGCTTTGAAAGACATTAAGAGGGTATAGAGGTAGAAAATAGTGGGAGGGAAGGGGAATTGTCAGATGGGAAAATGAGAAAATGTCTCTCCAAACACGTGATGTTCACCTGGAGCTAGAAAGCTAAGAAGAAAAAGGGGACTATTCCAGGCATGGAAATGGAATGTTCAAAGATGTTGAGCTTGGTGTATTTCAGAAAGAAGACCAGTGGACCTGGAGTGGAGTGACTTGGGAGAAAAGGGTAGAAAATGAGATTGGAGATGGGCAGGGGCTTGAACTTGCAGGGTCTTATAAGGGATATTAAGGAGACAGATCCAAATTAAAGTGAATTGGGAAAGCACCAAAAAACAGAAAGGAAAACATATAACTTTTAAAAGCTCTCTTAGACATCAGTGTAGATATTTGGATTGGAAAAAAAGAGGAAGTGGAAGAAACAATGAGGCAGTCTAGGTAAAAAGGTGATGTTTGCAGGTAAAGAGGTGATGTTTGCTTAGTCCTGGATGGTAGAGAGGCAGGGATAGAAAGATGTGGACAGCTTTGCAATGTATTTTTGAGTTGGGATAGGCAAGACTTGTTAATGGATTGGATGGAGAAGGGTAAAAGTAGAAACATTTAAGAGAATGAAAAGAGTCAAGAATGAAATCCAGGCTTCTGGCTCGAGCCACTGTATGGTGTTGTTGCCATTGACTAAAATAGATAAGATCAAAAGAGGAAATTTTGGAAGGTGGAGGGAGAAGAAGTAGAAAATTTGGCTTTAGTACCAATTTTGAGTAGGGTGACGCCTCCTTGAGTAGATGTCAGGTCGCCATAAGAGAGGTTAGGCTGGAGATCCAAATTTAGAGTTTTCAGTTTATAAATTGGGACTAAGTCCATGGGCTTGAGTGAGAGTCTAGAGAGAGCATACAAGTCCAGGAAGAATGACAGCATCGAGACACTGAGTAAAGGAGGAGGGGATCAGGAAGAAGACTGAGATGGAATGATCAGAGAGGTAAGAGGAAACTCTGGAGAGTGTAGTGTCACAGAACCTGAGTGAGGAGAGTACTTTGAGAAGAAGATGGCCATCGGCCTTATTGAAGTGATACTGAGGATGGAGAAGTGCCCACTGGTTTTGCCAACACAGAAGTCATTGATGATCTTGACAAGAGTGGGTTCACAGGACTTATAAGGATAGAAGCCAGATTCACAGTAGGTTGGACACTTGAGAAAGGTGAAGTATATGTTATGTTGCTGAAAAATTCAGAGACAAGGAAAGAGAAAGGAAATAATCAAAAGAAGCAGCCCAGAACAGGTAAAGGGCAGTGGGAGCCAGAAAGCAGGTTGAGGGCTTGCTTTTGGCCAGAGCAGGAACACCTTTTTGGGTGAAAGAGGGAAGGGGAGGAAATGAGTTTAGACACAGGAAATAATCATCATCATTATAGCTATTATTTATCAAGTTTACATTGCCAGGTAATGTTCTAAGTAACTTTTTTTCAACACATTTAATCCTCAAAACAATCTTATGAGATAGGTTCATACATATAGTCAGTCAAAACTCAGGGAGTTCTTTCTCAATCTGATAGTTTAAATTGTGGAATGGAAGACAGATGGGAGGTTTGAGAAGGGAAAAGGTAGGACATACTGTCACAGAAGGTAAGGGGACTCAATGGGACTTCCAGGGAGTCCTGGGAGTTCATTTGAGATTTTAAGTCATGAATAAAAAGCAAATCTAACATAAAATTCAAATGAGCCTTCTACAGCATTCAGCAGTCATACTTCAATGGCCTGACTTAATTGATGCTTAATTTAGAAATGGGTAAATTTCCAATGCCAGGAGTAATAAAATACACTAGAATCCCCTACTAGCCCTTAATAAACTTTCATGAAACTGCTTTGGATACTTGGCCACAAGGAGACTTCCCCTACGCCACCAAACCCCATGCCCCCACACAGAGGGAGGAAACAGCTTCCGTGAGAGAGTGGCACATAGAATGAACTCCAGCAACCCACCAACATTATGACAGAGATCAGCTGGCTGAGTTTGACTGTTATACCTAAAAGAAATCCAAGCCGGACGCTCTGTCTTGCTGTACCTCACAGTTTGCCAGATTTCCATTAACAGCAAGGGTACCTCCTTTGCCCTGGAAATCACCATTAGCTCTCCCCATTGTCAAGATCTCATGAACGGAGAAGGGGTGTTGGTGATGGTTTAGCCGCTAAGTCATGTCCAGCTCTTGTGACTCCACAGATTGTAGCCTGCTGGGCTCCTCTGTGCATGGAGTTCTCCAAGCAAGCATACTGGAGTGGGTTGCCATTTCCTTCTCCAGGGGATCTTCCCCACACAGGGATCAAACCTGGGTCTCCTACATTGCAGGCAGATTCTTTGCCAACTGAGCCATGAGGGAAGGAAAAGGGGTACAAAATCTTTACTTGACACAGAAAGTTTTGGACTGACAACAAATAGTAGTAGCTAAGATTTATCGAATATTTAATCTATATCAGGATCTGGGCAAAGTACTTTTCTTATATGCACCGTGTCCCTGAATCTTGAAAACAACACAGTGAGGTATGTATTGTTATAATGTCCATATTATAGATAGGAAAAATGAGCTTCAAGGAGATTAAATAATGTTTCTAGTCTCAGGAAGTTAACAAGTGGAGAAGCCAAGAGCCAATTCTAGGAAGCCTGACTCCAGAATCTAGGCTTTTTAAACAGGTACATTCAGTTCAGTTCAGTTCAGTCGCGCAGTCGTGTCCGACTCTTTGCAACCCCATGAATCGCAGCACACCAGGCCTCCCTGTCCATCACCATCTCCGGAGTTCACTCAGACTCATGTCCATCGAGTCCGTGATGCCATCCAGCCATCTCATCCTCGGTCGTCCCCTTCTTCTCCTGCCCCCAATCCCTCTCAGCATCAGAGTCTTTTCCAATGAGTCAACGCTTAGCATGAGGTGGCCAAAGTACTGGAGTTTGGCTTTAGCATCATTCCTTCCAAAGAAATCCCAGGGTTGATCTCCTTCAGAATGGACTGGTTGGATCTCCTTGCAGTCCAAGGGACTCTCAAGAGTCTTCTCCAACACCACAGTTCAAAAGCATCGATTCTTCGGCGCTCAGCTTTCTTCACAGTCCAACTTTCACATCCATACATGACCACAGGAAAAACCATAGCCTTGACTAGGCGGACCTTAGTCGGCAAAGTAATGTCTCTGCTTTTGAATATACTATCCAGGTTGGTCATAACTTTTCTTCCAAGGAGTAAGCGTCTTTTAATTTCATGGCTGCAGTCACCATCTGCAGTGATTTTGGAGCCCAAAAAAATAAAGTCTGACACTGTTTCCACTGTTTCCCCATCTATTTCCCATGAAGTGATGGGACCGGATGCCATGATCTTCGTTTTCTGAATGTTGAGCTTTAAGCCAACTTTTTCGCTCTCCTCCTTCACTTTCATCAAGAGGCTTTTTAGCTCCTCCTCACTTTCTGCCATAAGGGTGGTGTCATCAGCATATCTGAGGTTATTGATATTTCTCCCGGCAATCTTGATTCCAGCTTGTGTTTCTTCCAGTCCAGCGTTTCTCATGATGTACTCTGCATATAAGTTAAATAAGCAGGGAGACAATATACAGCCTTGACGTACTCCTTTTCCTATTTGGAACCAGTCTGTTGTTCCATGTCCAGTTCTAACTGTTGCTTCCTGACCTGCATACAGATTTCTCAAGAGGCAGGTTAGGTGGTCTGGTATTCCCATCTCTTTCAGAATTTTCCACAGTTTATTGTGATCCACACAGTCAAAGGCTTTGGCATAGTCAATAAAGCAGAAATAGATGTTTTTCTGGAACTCTCTTGCTTTTTCCATGATCCAGCGGATGTTGGCAATTTGATCTCTGGTTCCTCTGCCTGTTCTAAAACCAGCTTGAACATCAGGGAGTTCACGGTTCACATATTGCTGAAGCCTGGCTTGGAGAATTTTGAGCATTACTTTACTAGCGTGTGAGATGAGTGCAATTGTGCGGTAGTTTGAGCATTCTTTGGCATTGCCTTTCTTTGGAATTGGAATGAAAACTGACCTTTTCCAGTCCTGTGGCCACTGCTGAGTTTTCCAAATTTGCTGGCATATTGAGTGCAGCACTTTCACAGCATCATCTTCCAGGATTTGAAACAGCTCAACGGGAATTCCATCACCTCCACTAGCTTTGTTCTTAGTGATGCTTTCTAAGGCCCACTTGACTTCACATTCCAAGATGTCTGGCTCTAGATTAGTGATCACATCCTCATGAGTATCTGGGTCGTGAAGATCTTTTCTGTACAGTTCTTCTGTGTATTCTTGCCACCTCTTCTTAATATCTTCTGCTTCTGTTAGGTCCATACCATTTCTATCCTTTATCGAGCCCATCTTTGCATGAAATGTTCCCTTGGTATCTCCAATTCTCTTGAAGAGATCTCTAGTCTTTCCCATTCTGTTGTTTTCCTCTATCTCTTTGCACTGATTGCTGAAGAAGGCTTTCTTATCTCTTCTTGCTATTCTTTGGAACTCTGCATTCAGATGCTTATATCTTTTCTTTTCTCCTTTGCTTTTCGCCTGTCTTCTTTTCAGTGCTATTTGTAAGGCTTCTCCAGACAGCCATTTTGCTTTTTTGCATTTCTTTTCCATGGGGATGGTCTTGATCCCTGTCTCCTGTACAATGTCACGAACCTCATTCCATAGTTCATCAGGAACTCTATCTATCAGATTAAAACAGCAAAATCGGTGAGCAGTCTTGCCAGACCAATCTATTATGCATAGTCACAGTATCATACCCTACCACCATTCTATAAACTTTATTCAAAAAATTTATTAGTTTTGTTTTCAACTCTATTAAGACCTGTTTCTACTCTCCCATGTTCTCAAAATAAGGAATTAATGCTATGGAGCTGAGTATAGAATTGATGGCTTTTATTCAAATTTCCCTCTTTTCATAGCAGCCAGCCTGTTAAAGAGAAGAGTTTATGGCTCTTGGTTTTTGCAAGCCTGGTGACCTGTGCTAAGACAATTTCCTCTGATGTGAAAGGTGTTGATACATGTGACACAGCATAAATTGAGCTCCACGGGCCCTAAGGACTGGCAATGACCTGATCTTTTCCCACCATGTAATTGTGAATTGAAAATTGTTCTTTACAAAAAGTTCCCAGATAACTGAATTCGATGTGCAAATTTTAGTCTCAATATCTGGGCATCTTAACTGTCTAGATTATTTGTGAATAGAGTAATAATATACTACCATTACAATAATGATAAAAGCCAACAACAGGTCAAATGCTCCCTCTGTGCCAGCTCAGGGCTTTATTTGCCCTTTTCATGTATAACAAATACTTCACAAAGACTATTATTAACCCTGTTTTGAAGATAAAATGAGATGGAGACGGGTTAAGGAACTAGCCCAAGGTCATATAGTTACTAAAGGGTAAAATGTGAACTGAAAGCTTTTGAAGGCCGAGTCATCATTTGGAAACAGAGAACCATGGAAACAGATCAAAGCTTTAGCCCTCAGCAGTTTGAAAGACAAAGTTTACAAAACTGACTTTGCAAGGATGACAGAACAATCCACATAGAGCATCAAGTACACACCTGCCAGGATATGTAGATGCTCACTGAATGGTAGCTATGGTAGCTATGAATAGAATGAGCTAGAGGGCTGAATAAGGACCCCATCATTTTGACCACTGTAATCAGTGGACATATGTATTTCAAATACCCTCCCAGGATAAAATACACTCTTCTCTCCTTATTGTTTTAAGTGTCCAAGTTACTCAGGTAATCAACTCTACCTCCCCTTCCTTCTAGCTTTGTGGATGTGGTCTGTGCCTGAGACTCCCTCAGACACACTAATTCTACATCATTTGAAAAATAACATACGTATTTCTGTTGTCCTTCTGTTCTTTCTAAATAAATTTTAATGAATTCAAGATACTCTTCCAAAGCTTTAGGTATAGATGTTTGCAATGGGCCAGAGCTCCCCAGGGGTAATATGAAAAACAAACCCAGCTGGAACAGCCTGGTGACCCAGTAGCCCAGACCTGCCTTAATAACCTGTTTGAGGATGCCATGGTAATCTGGTCCGTGGCATTTGGCTGAGTGGTTCCAATTGTGACATATGATGATTCAAGTTTACTCATGTACACACCAGAACTTCACAAAATGACCTTTCTGAGGTCCCTGAGGTTAGGGTGGGAGGCGGGAGGAGCACCGAGGCACTCTAAACAAAGCAGCTTTGTTTTTACACCACTTGTCTGGACAAGTGTCCCCTCATGTGCAGCAGCTATTTGCTGCCAGACTCTTGGCAGAATGACTAAAATGGGACAGAAATTAAGGACACATTCTGAAGTCCCCTGGAAAATCACCCTTTCCATTTCCGGCAAATGTCAGTCATGTAAAACATAATTCAATAGATGATTTCTTGTCATTCATGTCCTTAGTCTCTCTTTTCCTTAATGGGCATTTTCAAGGTGGTTGAATGGATACTTCAGTATCTGCTGTACATATCCTGTACCAGGTCTATGGAGGATTGAGCCTGCAGTAAATCATATATCATCTTTGGGACTCATCCTCCTGGTCTATAAAATGAAGAATTAGCCTACATCAGTGATTCCCAAGTTTTATATGTATTTAATAAAACCTACTCAATATTACATTTTTCATTTTGAAAAGAAAGGAAAAATATCTTCAGAAACCACAGAAAATAAGACTTCACCAAAGGCTTCACCAGCTCTTCTTAGCCAGTAGAGATATATAAAGCATCAAATCCAAACAAAAGAGTCATCTGAATCTATATAAGGGCAAGTTATGTGATATTTTTATGTTCTTAACTTTATAAAACTGGTTGAAAATTAAAAAAAAAAAAAATGGTTGACACACTCTGTACCAAACAACTCTAAGGTTGTTTTCCAGTTCAGGAAGTCTATTCTTCTACAAAATCATCTCTCAGTAAGAACTTGTGTTTTTATAGCTCAGAGAAGAGAAATGTATTCTTCAGTTCAGTTCAGTTCAGTCACTCAGTCGTGTCTGACTCTTTGCGACCCCGTGAATCACAGCACACCAGGCCTCCCTGTCCATCACCATCTCCCGGAGTTCACTCAGACTCACATCCAATGAGTCGGTGATGCCATCCAGCCATCTCATCCTCATCGTCCCCTTTTCCTCCTGCCCTCAATCCCTCCCAGCATCAAAGTCTTTTCCAATGAGTCAACTCTTCGCATGAGATGGCCAAAGTACTGGAGTTTCAGCTTTAGCATCATTCCTTCCAAAGAAATCCCAGGGCTGATCTCCTTTAGAATGGACTGGGTGGATCTCCTTGCAGTCCAAGGGGCTCTCAAGATTCTTCTCCAACACCACAGTTCAAAAGCATCAATTCTTTGGTGCTCAACTCTCTTCACAGTCCAACTCTCACATCTGTACATGACCACTGGAAAAACCATAGCTGTGACTAGATGGACCTTTGTTGGCAAACTAATGTATTCTTAGAGGACAATAAATCATTAGGGCTTGAGAGATTATCAGTCATTTCCAGCACCGACTTCTGATTGTTGATTCATAAACTAATGTGAGTGCCGACTCACAAAACACAATTTCTGACTAATTCTACTGATATTGGCCAGTGATCTAATTAATTTAGGCCCAAACTGAATTTTTGATATGATTTATCAATCTCTCTTACTAGCCTAAATTAGCCAGATATTTAGTGAAGTATTTATTAAACTACTTCAGTTAATTTTCTCTTTAACTCTGATGCTTTGCAGACCAATGAGTAATTAATTTAAAAGAAAGAAATCGTAACATCTTAAGTTCTTTCTTTTTTAGAGCTATGCTTATGTAGATTTTCTTTGCATATGAACCTTTTAATCATTGTTAATTTCGAATGATGAGACAAAAGAGGAGAGAAACAGATTAAGCATTGTGAAAGAAAAATTGAAGAGCTGAGAAACTGGCCAGAAATTGAATTAGAAGAGAAAGTGAGGAATAAAATCCAAACAAAAATTTAGGGAAAATCCCTGTGTAAAGGAAAAGAATACAAAGATACAACACAGGGTATGGTTCATGACTCAAATGTGTTGGCTCTGTACCTGGGTGATTCATTTGGTGGAAAACATAGCTGGGTCAGAGAATTTTTGCTGGCCCCAAAGTTACTTAGAGTCATTTGAAGCTTTGCTTTGTGTATGTATTTTTTTCTCACTTCTTCAAAATGGAAATATTAATTGCTTTTCAGAAATAGCCCTGGTCATTGGAGTTTTATCTCTATGAGCACTTGAGATTTAGAATTAGATCATGGACTTTGGAGTATGGAAAATATTTAAGAAACCGGGACAGATTAGTTTCAAGTGATCTCTGTTTGTCTCCTAACAGGAATAGATAGTAGATTCTACCAGGGAACCCTATTGAATGGATCCAAAGGGATAGTCTGCTCCTTGGAAGATGTAGTGGTTCAACTTTTTGGATCATGACTCACAGTAAGACATACATTTTACATGGATCTAAAAAGATAGTACTGATGAACCTATTTGCTGGGCAGTGATGGAGATGCTGCAGATATGGAGAACAGACTTGTGGGCACAGTGGTGGAAGGAGTGGGTAGGATGAATTGAGAGAGTGGCATCAAAACATATACATTAACATATGTAAAACAGATAGGCAGTGGGAATTTGCTGTATGACTCAGGGAGCTCAAACCCAGTGCTCTGTGACAACCTAGACGGGTAGGATGGGGTGGGAGGTGGGAGAAAGGTTCAAGGGGTGGGAGGACATATGTATACCTATGGCTGATTCATGTCGATTTATGGCAGAAACCAACACAATATTGTAAAGCAATGATCCTCTAATTAAAAATAAATTTAAAGAAGACATACACTTTCTACCAAGACTTAGTTCCCACATATGCGTGTGTTTTCTGAAACACTATCTTACTACCTGCTACTTTCTATTCTAGTCTAGTCATTTGTTGTTTAAATAAATACTGCCCAAGACCCATTACATAGGTTTCGTAAATTATTACTGGATTTCTACGAATGTTCCCCAGTTTCTTTTCTATCTGTGACACCTCCCCCCAAACACACACACATTGCTCAGATACAGTCCAGCTCATTTTCAGAAGCAACCCACTCACACCCGAGCCAGCGCGTTGAAATACTCACAGTTCCTCGAGTGTCATGCTGCCTTTCCCTTGCCTGCACATGTCATTCTCCGTCTCTCCTCGAAGCACTTTAGGGCTTTCTCACTCCGCCTCCCTTCTCTGCACCAAGCTAGTTCCGTCTGCTTAAGACTCAGCCCGGGGCTCAACAGTCCTTCCTTTCAGGCTGTGTTGACCTGTTTTCTGCTCTCTCCAGAGCATCCTGGAGACATCTTTGTCTTTATCTCAGCTTCATTGTGCTGTATTATGACGATATATTTATATGCTCTTCTTTCACACTAGATTCCTTGAAAGCAAAGGCCATGCCTTATATTTCCAGGAACTGGTCTAAGGTTTGACACATACCTGGTTCATAAATTATGGATGGATGAGAGCCTGCCTATTGGTTGGCACATGGCAGTGAATTGCTGCCTCCTTGGTAAGTTGTAGTGTGCTTACCACAAGCCTGAAATGAGTGTTCTATAATGGAGAATATGGGCTTTGCTAGTGACGTTAGTGGTAAAGAACCCACCTGCCAATGCAGGAGAGTCTCATGAGAGATGCGGGTTCCATCCCCGGATCGGGAAGATCCCCTGGAGAAGGGCAGGGCAATTTGCCTGTATTCTTGCCTGGAGAATTCCATGGACAAAAGTAGTCTGGTGGGCTGCAGTCCATAGCGTAGCAAAGAGTTAGACTCACTTAGCATGCACACACACAATGGAGAATATGTACCTAAGTTGCAGTGGATGTGCTAACCCTCAGTAGAATCTTTTTTCTGATGCTCCTAAGATATGGTGTAGCAAAGTGGGTGAAAACTCAGGCTTTGAAGCTGCCCAGAACTGGATTTGAATTTTGACTTATTGGTTACATGCTCTGTGACCTTAAGCAAGTTACTCATTTTTCCCTGGTGGTCTAGTGGTTAAGACTCCATGCTTCCAATTCAGGGGATATGAGTTTGATCCCTGGTTGGAGAACTAAGATCCCACATGTCTTGTGGCCCCCTCTCCCCACCCCACCCTCCAAAAGCATAAAATATAATAACTTAAAAGAAAATCTCAGTTTCCTCATCTGCAGTATGACTGTCTATGGCTGTTGTGTAGATGTTAACTGAAGGATATAAGCTCCGTGAGGGCAGGGATTTTTGTCACCTTAGTACCTTCTCATGGACTTAGAAAAATGGCTGGCACATATTTGCTGCATCAGTGAATATTTTACTGCTCTTAACAGGCCCTCGGTAATTCAAAACTACTCTTAATCCTGTATCTTATCAAGTTTTGCACAGGATTCCTTGGAATATGTAGATAATATGTATAACTTCTTTGATCAGAAGTTAGGCTTATACCTATGAGGTGACACTTTCATATCCTGTCCTTCAGTGATTCAAGATGCAGGTAGAAACATTTGTCTCCTGGAAGAATGTTGTATTCCATGCTGTTAGTCTAGAATGAAGCTTAGTCAGTTCTAGGTTGGTTGATTTTCTAGGGGTTCTTCAGTTCTGTTTTTGAATTACCATGTATGGGCCTTTGATTCCTTCTTCTTATCTTGTCTCTTTCTTGTTAGACAGCCATGAACCGTATCATCATTCACTGCATGTTAGTTAGAGTCACATAGATTCTGATTCAGGGTCTTGGGAAACATGCCTGAATTTTTCAGTCTTGTTTCATTCTCTTCCTCTACAAAGATCTTGTGTAAGATCCATAAGGATGGAAAATCCATTATTACCTAATGTCCTTACTGTTTCCCATTTCCATGAATGGATGTTTGTATTCCTAGGTTTCATTTTGGGCCTTTCCCATTTTCAGAACTTTATAAGTAACTTGTTGTGCCACATAATGAAAGTTTTGTTTTAAACTTCTTTGAATTTCATTAGCTCATGGACATCTCTCAATACTACATTTCTACCAGAAAAATAAAACAAAGAGACAGATTTTAAAAAGCAACTCAAAGTCTTCCACAAAACAGAACAAATAAAATGATAAGAATGAAGAGAGCCACATCAGAATGTTCTAACCTTCACTTTCTCATGCCCCAAAGCCACTTCATTGTAGTATTTTTTGCATAATCTGTTAAGTAGTAGGCCAGATTATTAGTCCATTATGATTGTTTGCCTTATATTTCACATGGTGATAACAGAGTTGTCTTATATTTAAAAGTCTGCCAAACACTATTTTACTCATTTGTTAGTGAATTTAAGTGTGAATTCCAAAGTGTGTTTCTCATTATAAATTGCTCAGATGTACAATTGTGGAATGTATACAAAAAAGAATGGTAAGTCCTCTGAAACTGTATTAATGTAATGTCTTAAGCCCGTCGACAGAACGATGTAATGATACACTTTTGCTCTCTTACTGCCTTCTGTTCTCAAAGTTAAAACGACCCCTAAGTCACTGTGGCTCAGGTGGTAGAGAATCCACCTGCAGTGCAGGATCCCTGGGTTGGGAAGATCCCCTGGAGAAGGGAAAGGCGCCCCACTCCAGTATTCTGGCCTGGGGAATCCCACGGACTCTGTAGTCCATGGGGTTGCAAAGAGTTGGACACGACTGAGCAACTTTCACTTTTCACGTAAGTCATTATGGCCGTGTCAGGCTAGGTGGGACTTTTCATTAAATTTTTGAAAGTAGGAGGAGGACTATCTTAGGGGGCAGGAAGAAGACACATTTTGATAAGTGGAATTAAGAGAAGAAACTTTCTTGACTGATAGGTTGGTTTTGGTTAACTAACTACATATTAGTTAGTAGGTTCAATGATGGAGGACAGATAGACCACAGAAGGGAAGAACTGTCTGAAGAAAAGAGGAAGGTTAACATCTTTGGAACACTTACTATGTGCTAGCTGTTTCACAGTCTTTTACATCCTCACACAGAAACTCTGGGGAAAATTATTGCATTAAATCAAAGATATGCTGTCCATAACAAAAATTCGGTCATCTGTCCAAAGTCATATGACTCTTATGGGGCAGGGTCCAAATTTGAACTCAAGCTTTCACAACTTGGGATCTTTCCACAAACAACAGCCTTAAAATACTCCAGATAAACATGTATGTGGCCAGTCAGGTGAATGTTGCACCTGACATCTATTAGATTTCCACCTTACAAACATTTCTTAACAAACTGAGAAGTTCCACACAATGAAACTAAGATATTCATCTCTGCTTGCTAACTTGAATGTCCCTCTGAGTCCATCACTGTAACCCTTTACATGGATATAAAAACATTTAGTAAAGTGGAAAGCACTGTGTTCATGGCAGCCATCCCTTTAGTACTTTTTAATAATAATAAAGTTGATTGCAGAATGAAAATAACAAGGAAAAATAACAGGCTCTAGTATAAACTCCTAATCATATGAATATTAAAATCCAACAAAATGCATATTGAGGACATTTGCTCCTTTGCACAAATACAGGCGTCCAGAGGAATATCTTCTTGCTAGTATTCTGGCTTTTATCTTCAGCCATGTTAGACTTTCAAGAGTGACCAGCTAAAGCCAATGGCTTCCTCGAATAAATTCATTTTCAGGTGATTTTGGTTCCCCTCTTCATAAGATTTCCCGAGACACTGATTATGGAAGGGAATATTGCCCATTTAGTTCTGGGCACTCAGTCAGTACTCAGACCTCATTCCTGGCTGCAGCCTGGAACATCACTTCTGGCTGGATTCACTCCTCTTTGCCTACCAAGGAGAGATTAGCCAGTTCACTGCACTTTATCAATTATGGGCTGCTGATTTATCCAATGTTCTCATTTCACATGTGAGGGACAGATATTTGGAGTGACATCCCTCTGCTCACATAGCTGTTGATAGAATGGGGGCTATCATCCACATTTGCCTCCCAGTCTAGAACTCTTTCCATTCCCCAGTCACTCACTTACTAAGACATTCATCAAACATGTATTAGATGCCTACACTGTATAAGTAGCTGTGACCACAGGTGAATTAAGACATAGACTCTGAGCTCAAGGCTTTTACCCTTTTTTATGTTTTTGGTTTCCAGAGGGTCTGAGTTCCATTAAGAAGAGGACTTTATGGCAGGGCACTCTCTCTACCCTGGATGGATTGGGCAATCACAACTGGTTACGTACTGCTCCATTTCTAGTATCCAGATGTATTATTCATAAACGAGTTAGTTTTCTAAAATTTTTATCGAGATTTCTCACCCAAACATGACATTATTGATAAGTAACAGTTAAATGGGTGACCTCTGAAGATCAAGCCACTAATACCTCCATTTGTTCCCCTAGTAAACAGTAACATGGATATGTATGTGTGTGTGTGCCTGTGTGTGTATAGGGTATAATACTCTGAAACACTCAGAAGAAACTGTTTGTTCATGAATGGGCCACAGTGCAAGCCTACAGATACCTTCTAGACCTCACAGTGACTTCCACATACACCAGACTACTGATATCAGGTTAGCAGATTTTAGTCAGCTGATAATTTTTTTAATAATTTAAGCACACTTTCCCCCCATTAATTTAAGGACCTATTTTGGAGCTTCTTCATTTGACCAGCAAGTATTTCCTGAAAGTCTGCTGTATTCCCAGTCTGTAAAGGTTTGTGTTTTGGGAGACTGAATCAGAGATCATGGTCCTTAGGTAACATTTATGCTTCTTGTAGCTGTCATTCTTGCTGCAGCATATCCTGAAGTAAAGCGGACTCATGATATCTCCATGTCACAGAGGAGGAGGCTGAGGCCCAGAAAAGTTTATTGACATGCCAAGATCCTCAGTACTAGTGAGCAATAGAGCTGAGGCTACATTGCCAGTCTTTTTGCCACTGAAAAGTATTCTTTTGTTTTAACTACACCAAATTACCTGCCCATTTCAAAAACAAGGGAGATATTAGAGAAAAATGTCTGCAAATACGTTAAGTGTGACCTCATGATAGAATAATAATGAAATGAAAATGTTATAGTTCATTTTAAATGCTACCTAAAACTAGGTCAGGAATGTATTCCACAGCCTAGGACATAAATAAGTTCCTTTCCCAAATGACAGGTTTGGTTTTTACACCCATCAGTTACAAAGACCTTTTTCTTACAGGGATCCCTGCTCAACTTCTCCTAAGGAATGACTATATGGGAGAAATACAAGTAACAACTTCACTGGGTTTTTATAACTTGAGAGAAAGCTCCTGGTAAAGTTTGGCGCTTACTACTCATCCAACTGATTAACTTTGTCTGGGAAGTGATCACCCAGAAGCAGGGAGAGATTAGAACACAGCTTCACTGGGTGAAAATGGAGAAGGCTAAACTGCTTCCAGATTGCATTTCACTGTTCCTGTCCTTGTTTCTGGAGGACTTGAGAAGGTCCTGAAACAGAAGGGACCCACTGACTTTGGAGGCAGGAGTTGATGGAAATGCACAGTTCATCCACAAGTCAGACGCCCTTATCATCACCCCCGAACTGGGTGACACTTATGGGACTCTTCTCCATGGGTTTCCACATTTGTCAAATGAGCAAGAAAGACAAAGAATTACAGATTGCCCAGTTTTGTAAGTTTCCCCGAAGGTCACCTTGTCATGTTAGGGGCTTCGCTCGTGGCTCAAATGGTAAAGAATCTGCCTGCAATGTAGAGAACCTGGGTTTGATCCCTGCGTCAAGAAGATTCCCCTGGAGAAGGAAATGGCAAACCACTCTTGTATTCTTGCCTAGAGAATCCCATGGACTGCTACATATTACGTGGCTATGATGCCATGCAGCCTGGGAGAATCTAAAACTCTGGTCTTTTGGCTCTTGATCACTATATTTGATTTATTTTCAGCAGATGACATTAAAATTAGCTTGCATTTGCTGAGCTGATCTGGATGGGCAACAGTGGATGGAAGCAGGGAGTGGCCTGGGCAATGGCAGGAATTAGAATAATAATCCTTTGCATTTTAGAGATTACAGCTTTCCTACACATTGTGTCATTGGGTTTCTGTAAGTCTTTCAAGGGCACGTATTCTTAGCCCAATCTGACAAATGCAAAAATTTATGTTCTGAAAGGTTAAGCAATGGCCAGAGTTCACACACATACACACACATACACCAAATGGTGGCAATATAAAAAGTAGAATGTTCATGTTGATTCCCATAACATTATATAGTAATTAGCCTCCAATTAAGGTACATAAATTAATTAAAATAAATAAAAATTAACGAAAAGAAGCCCAAAACCCTTGTTCCCTTATGCAACATACCACAGAGTGATGGGAACCTACCAGAAAGATTTGTAGCTGTATTCAGATATATGCAACTGTTTAGCATATTATAGACATGGGACTCTGGTATTTTATCCTTTGTGAGGTTTTAGAACTTCTCGTTTTTTGGTTTCTCTTCGCTATTTCCTCTTGATCTGTGTAGCTCTTTCAGTTTATCACTTCGGTACCACTTCCTCCAAGAAGTCCCCAAGACTTTGTTAGGTGACCATTCTGTAGTCTTGCATGATACCCAGTGATTATCACTACTTCATCTTCACTACTTAAATTACCCATATGAGAATATAACTGTCTAAACACTAAAACTAGTTATTTATAAGTCCTTCACTAATGTTTATTTTTTCACCATCTAACCTCAGTATAACGCACGATAGACTCTGTCTGGATAAATGTTTCTTGAATAAATGCTGCATCATCTACTGTAGCCAAAAGGGAATTTTTCTTCCACATTACTCTCGGGGTAGGAAGAGATGGAAAGCTCTTTTAAAGCCATCTAAAACAGTACCATTTCCAGGAGGAAGCTCTCAGGAAACCAAACTCTAGCATTTGCCTAAAATGTTTGGTTATTCCCAGAAGTGAGACTTAGAGTTGGGTGAGGACTAGAAGTGTGATAAGGATGGAAATTAATGTTTGTGTAACTATACGGGGAAAGAGGTGAAAGGGGTTATTTTGGGAGTTACTGGAAAACTTAGCCATGACACCCTGCCTGCTCATATGTCTGGTGCTATTGCTGGGAACCAAGCTTCATACCAATCCACTAGCCGTCAGATATCAGTTTCTGAGAAAAGACTTGAACTTGCTGTGTGGTTATTTATAACTATATCTTCCTGTTCTTTGCCAGGTTGGAAGACCCTACAAACCACTGATTTATGTTATCGGAACCACATATATAGAGTATGATAAATATGATAGATGATAAGCAAGGTCTAGGACTCACAAGTCGTGTAAATATAGAACCCAGCACTTTAACACAGAACCTGTATATCCCAAATCCTTTCAAGTATCTGGGAATTAATGAATGCCTAAGTGTAATCATCACAGAAAATGAATTAGTTGAGTCTTGGCAATGAGGCCATTTCTGCAATGGCAGAATCTTAAAGGACTCATAGTGCTTGATGAGAGTTGATATTACAGACACTGGGCTAAACTTCCAGTGAAAGCAGTACTAGGCAGTGTGTAAACAAAGGAGCATGGGTGTGTTCCACTTAAACTTTATTTACAAAAATAGGAAGTGGACTGTGTTTGGTTCCTCAGAGTTTCCTGATTCTGATATAAATTATAGCTAGCAATTCCTAGTTTTGTAATTTTATTTCCCTCTGAAAATCCTTCCTTTATTCTCCATTGCCTACAAGCTGGTGGACAAAATTCTTGACTCTGTTCCAATCTGAGCAGTACTTTTATGCCACCTGATAGCTTATGTTCTTTTTCTTCTCATTATGCTCCATTCACATTGTTCTGTGCTAATAATACCATACTTAATGCTTTCTGCTTAACCAAATCCTATCCATCCTTTGTGGAAGAAGTTCTCAAATAGGGTAGAGGGATTATATTAGAACCATCTGGAGAGCCTTTTGACATTAAACATAGTGCTTATCAACCACCATAAATTCTGATCGGCCCAGTGAGGAAGGGGAGAGGGCTTAAGAATGTATAGCTTAAGAATGTTCCTAAGCTTATTCAGGTGATATACACCACCCCCCGCCCCCAACCCACTGGTCAATGACATTTCTAAAATCTCACTTCCTCCAAGAAGCCTTTCTTAGCTTCTTTAGCCCACCCAGCTTTCTTCTTTTGGAGTGCAGTAGTCCTCTTTTGGCAGCCTACCCCAATACTCTTGCCTGGAAAATCCATGGATGGAGGAACCTGGTGGGCTGCAGTCCATGGGGTCGTGACTGAGCGACTGCACTTTCACTTTTCACTTTTCACTTTCATGCATTGGAGAAGGAAATGGCAACCCACTCCAGTGTTCTTACCTGGAGAATCCCAGGGATGGTGGAGTCTGGTGGGCTGCCATCTATGGGGTCACACAGAGTCGGACACGACTGAAGCGACTTAGCAGCAGCAGCAGTCCTCTTTGACCAAAAATTCATTTTTAACATTTACTGTATTTTTGTTTTTTGTTTAAGCATTTCATACACCTACTATGATTGTCCTAGGTGCTGGATTATAGCAGTGAACGGGATAGTAAAGACCCTTCCCTCTGAATATTACAGTCTAGTGACAAGTCATGTGCCCAGAAGAATGGAGAAGACACTTTCAGATAATGGAAAGAAAACAAGCTAATGGGATAAAGAGTGATCAGAGAGGGCAACTGGAAGGATAAGAAGGTGCTATGTTTGATAGGAGAGTCAAAGGTTTTAACAGCATCCATAACTGAACTAAAATCTGAGTGTAGAAACCTCAGGGAAGGGAATTATAAGCCAAGGGAACAGCACAATTTTATCTTTCCTTTCTTTGAAAATACTATTGAATGTATAATGTTGGAGTAGTCAGCCTCAGAGGTAGTTAAGAACAGTTCCCTCATTTAGGACTGCCAAATAAAATGCAGGATGCCAGCTAAAACTGAATTTCACATAAATAACAAATAATTGTTTAGTATAAGAACTAAAAGATTACTTGTCTGAAATTGAAATTTAACTGGCTGTCTTTGTTTTGGGGTTTCTTTTCTTTCTTTCTTTCTTTCTTTTTTTTTCTTAAATTAAACACTTCTACATTTTACTCATAAGAAAAGTAATCCAGGGCAATTTATGTTTGATACTATCCAGTTGGAGCCGAGTTGGAACAAACTCTGAATCTAAAGCAGAAGCAATTCAATTTGATGGTGATATGTTAGAAAATCTTACATTGTTTCATGATTGTCTCCTTAGGTAGTAATTTGTCTCCCCCACTACTCCTTAAAAGCATGTTTCCTGTGATTTTTTTTTTTTTTGTCATACACTAAGTACAATATTAGATACATAATTCATTCTTTTATCCCCCTTCTGTTGTGAGCCTGCAATAGAAATACTGATCTGAGTACAAAGGGGACATGGGCTCTGCTCTACAAATAGGAAAAATGAGTTTATATAAGTCGCTTTTTATCAGCTACAAGTATGATTAAGGGTCACCAAGAATGTGATGTTGGTGCCATCTGAGCAGAGAGAGAGGGCTTCCAGGTGTGTGATTCAAGGAAGACTTAAAGTAGAAGGTAACATCTGACTCGGGGCTTGATTGATGGCAAGGATTTCAATTAGGGATTACAGAGAATATCATCTAGGCAGAGAAAACAGCACAAACCAAGACAGAGTGGTGAAAATAACAATACTTATTTGGGGAACAAATCAATCTCTGTGTTTGCAACTGAGATTAGGTAGAGGAGAAGAGTAAGTGACGTTAGACTTGGGTTATAAAGAACTCTGAACATCAAATAAAGGTATCTGGATATATTAGAAAAATCATGGGAGTCATTAGATAAGTTTGAACTGGCACTTGATGTAATAAGAACCATATACGAAGAAAATCCATCTTTTGATGGTATAAAACATGGAGACCAGTGAGAAAGTGACTGCAAAAATTCTGGTTGGTTAAATGAGGGCTTGACTATAATCTATAATGAGAGCAAGGAAAAGATGGGACTAGATGCAATAGATATTTTTGAGGTAGAACTCACTGAATCTGCCAACTGGTGGGTTATAGAAATTGAGAAAAAAGGACACATGGGAGATAAAGCTGAGACTTTAAGTTTAGATAACTACTAAATGGTGGTACCCTTAATAAAAATGTAGAAGTCAGGGAAAAGGGCGGATTGTAAGTAGGAAGACAATGGCTTTATCTTTTTAAACACAGCATTATAGAATTTCACAGCTATGAAAGTCATTATGCTGCTGCTGCTAAGTCGCTTCAGTCGTGTCCGACTCTGTGCGACCCCATAGATGGCAGCCCACCAGGCTCCACAGTCCCTGGGATTCTCCAGGCAAGAACGCTGGAGTTGATTGCCATTGCCTTCTCCAATGTATGAAAGTGAAAAGTGAAAGTGAAGTCGCTCAGTCGTGTCTGACTCCTAGTGACCCCATGGACTGCAGCCTACGAGGCTCCTCCGTCCATGGGATTTTCCAGGCAAGATTACTGGAGTGGGGTGCCATTGCCTTCTCCAGAAAGTCATTATGATTATGCCCAATCCTTTTGTCTCACTGAGAAGAAAACCCAGTAAAAATAAATAACTTGCTTATGATTGCTCTGAAGGTTAACGAATTAGCCAGTTTGGAAAATCAAATGCCCTGAACAGTGTTTATTCCATAAAATGACTGATTTTATGATAAGTTTAAGTTTGTAGAAGTAGAATAATAATGTGGTAAATTGCATTAGTCAATTGGAGATGTAGATGTGGCACCTCAATAAAAGATCATGGCCAAAAATTTGGGAGCTATCAAAATGAAAATAACATTTAAAGTCGGGGAAGTAAGTGGGATCGCCAAAGGAGAGATTAGAGTTGCTATGTTAAGTGTGATATGTCCATGGATACTAAGGAGTACCCACTAAATTGCACATTTAGGAGGCCACTGGTTCTTGAGAGAACGAGAATACAGTTGCCATTGAAAGAGAGTAGAAGCAGGACTGCAAACATTAAAGTTCGATGGACTGGTGAGGATATTTCTCTGGAAGGTGGCAATAAAAGAAAGTTGCAATAATGTTGAAACAGGACCCAAAGAAAAACTTTTATGTTGTTGGAGGATGAGTGAAACAAATGATCACGTAGGTAAAAACAGTGAACGTCATGAAGAACAAATGCTAAAGGGGTAAATGAGTGAAGGTGTGACTAAAATTGGGCTGGCTTAGGGGTAAAAAATTCACCTGAAATACAGGAGATGTGGCTTTGATCCCTAGGTGAAGAAGATCCCCTGGAGGAGGAAATGGCAACCCATTACAGTATTCTTGCCTGGGAAATCCCATGGACAGAGAGCCTGGCACGCTACAATTCATGGGGTCATGAAAAAGTTGGATATGATTTAGCGACTAAATAGCAACAACGAAACAAGAACGCATAACTGAAATTAGCAAGGTCCTGGGCAGGGTGGGGGGTAAAATTGAGATGGAAAAGAAAAACAAAACAAAATGAGGAGGAACACTAAAATGGATAGGTAAACATGAAGATAAAGAAGCCTCCTGAGGCATAAAAGGGGTGAAGCTGGTGGAATTCAAATTGACCTTTATCTCACCAGTGAAGTAGGAAATTGGATCTTTGGTAAAAGTGGAAACTGGATCTTTGGTAGATAGATCTGGGAATGGAAATTTGTGAGCAGTGGAAATGTTTTCATATACAACTATGGGAAATCAGTAGGGAGATGATAAAACAGCACTTAGAACCCTGCTGAGATTAGAGTAAGGTATCTGTGGTAGATTTAATTAACCTAGGGTGGATGCTTTTCAACTATAGCAGAAGAGAAAATATAGACAATGGGAATTTCCCAGGAATTCCCAGGTAGTGGGGAATACTGTTGTTTTATTTATTACTGTTGATGGGATTCATGTTAGATGAAGATTCAAGCAGCCTGGGTAGGGTGGGGATGAGTTAAGGCCAAAGGTCAGATTTCCAGGATTGCCTTTACACTAGGATTTCTAATGGCTTTTGCACACATTGTTTCATCTAATCCTCATGACGAGTCATCATAACCTGTTGAAGCAACCTTATGAAGCAGCCTTTATTTCCCCAGTTTTACCGGTAGAAATCCTTAAAGTCACACTGAACAAGCAACTGCTCAAAGACTCACAGTTGTAAATGTCAGAACCTTTTCTTCTTCAAGCCATGTTGGCTTTGCTCTTTGGTAACCATGAAAAAATACAAAATTGGGCAGATAAGGTTGAGGTTAGCTGAGGAATTTCAGAATTAATGGTAGAACACTGCCCACTGAGAAGTTCCAAAGGGAAATAGAGTGTTAGTTGCTCAGTCGTGTCCAACTCTTTACAACCCTATGGACTGTAGCCCACCAGGCTCCACTGTTCATGTGATTTCCCGGGCAAAAATACTGGAGTGGGTTGCCATTCCCTTCTTCAAGTGGTCTTCCCCACCCAGGGCTATAACCTGAGTCTCCTGCAATGAAGACAGATGATTTATGCTCTGAGCCACAAGGGAAACAAACAAGATGATAGTGATAGGTGTCAAGGCCCAAGAAGTTAGAGAGTTATTTTTCCCCAGAAACATTTTATTGAAATGCAATAAAAGTGCATACATCGCAAGTGTAGAAGTCAGTGAATTTTTATAAAATTAGTATACCCATGCAGTCAGTATCCACAAGAAGAAATGCATCATTGTCAGCCCCACAAAAGGCCCTCTCAAGTCCCCTCCTAGTCACAACCCCCTTAAGGTAAGCACTATCTTGACTTCTAACATCACAGATTCATTTTTGCCTCTTGTGAACTTTATATAAATTAACTCATATTTTTATGTGCTTTTTAATATTTTGTTTCTGTTGTTTGATATTTACATTTATGAGATTCATCCCAGTTGTTTCATGTGGCAATTGCTCTGATTTAAACACCATCCAACCTTGCAAACCTTGTACCACCTTTTCTAGCAGTCAGAGAGTCTGATTATGTAAAACAGAGAAACAAAATGTTATTAACCTTTCTTTTCTTTTTTAAAAAAATTAATTTATTTATTTTAATTGGAGGCTAATTACATTACAATACTGTAGTGTTTTTGCCATACATTGACATGAATCAGCCATGGGTGTACATGTGTTCCCCATCCTGAACCCCCACTCCCACCTCCCTCCCCATCCCATCCCTCAGGGTCATCCCAGTGCACCAGCCCTGAGCACCCTGTCTCATGCATCAAACCTGGACTGGCGATCTATTTCACATATGGTAATATACATGTTTCAATGCTATTCTCTCAAATCATCCCACCCTCGCCCTCTCCCACAGAGTCCAAAAGACTTCTATACATCTGTGTCTCTTTTGCTGTCTTACATACAGCGTTATTGTTACCATCTTTCTAAATTCCATATATATGCGTTAGTATACTGTATTGGTGTTTTTCTTTCTGGCTTACTTCACTCTGTATAATTGGTTCCAGTTTCATCCATCTTATTAGAACTGATTCAAATGTATTCTTTTTAATGGCTGAGTAATACTCCATTGTGTATATATACCACAGCTTTCTTATCCATTCATCCGCTGATGGACATCTAGGTTGTTTCCATGTCCTGGCTATTATAAACAGTGCTGCAATGAACATTGGGGTACATGTGTCTCTTTCTATTCTGGTTTCCTCGGTGTGTATGCCCAGCAGTGGGATTGCTGGGTCATAAGGCAGTTCTATTTGCAATTTCTTAAGGAATCTCCACACTGTTCTCCATAGTGGCTGTACTAGTTTGCATTCCCACCAACAGTGTAAAAGGGTTCCCTTTTCTCCACACCCTCTCCAGCATTTATTGCTTGCAGACTTTTGGATCGCAGCCATTCTGACTGGTGTGAAGTGGTATCTCATTGTGGTCTTGATTTGCATTTCTCTGATAATGAGTGACGTTGAGCATCTTTTCATGTGTTTGTTAGCCATCCGTATGTCTTCTTTGGAGAAATGTCTATTTAGTTCTTTGGCCCATTTTTTGATTGGGTCGTTTATTTTTCTGGAATTGAGCTGTATAAGTTGCTTGTATATTTTTGAGATTAGTTGTTTGTCAGTTGCTTCATTTGCTATTATTTTCTCCCATTCAGAGGGTTGTCTTTTCACCTTGCTTATAGTTTCCTTTGTTGTGCAGAAGCTTTTAATTTTAATTAGATCCCATTTGTTTATATTTGCTTTTATTTCCAGTATTCTGGGAGGCGGATCATTGAGGATCCTGCTGTGATTTATGTCGGAGAGTGTTTTGCCTATGTTCTCCTCTAGGAGTTTTATAGTTTCTGGTCTTACATTTAGATCTTTAATCCATTTTGAGTTTATTTTTGTGTGTGGTGTTAGAAAGTGATCTAGTTTCATTCTTTTACAAGTGGTTGACCAGTTTTCCCAGCACCACTTGTTAAAGAGATTGTCTTTACTCCATTGTATATTCTTGCCTCCTTTGTCAAAGATAAGGTGTCCATATGTGTGTGGATTTATCTCTGGGCTTTCTATTTTGTTCCATTGATCTATATTTCTGTCTTTGTGCCAGTACCACACTGTCTTGATGACTGTGGCTTTGTAGTAGAGCCTGAAGTCAGGTAAGTTGATTCCTCCAGTTCCATTCTTCTTTCTCAAAATTGCTTTGGCTATTCGAGGTTTTTTGTATTTCCATACAAATCTTGAAATTATTTGTTCTAGTTCTGTGAAAAATACCGCTGGTAGCTTGATAGGGATTGCATTGAATCTGTAGATTGCTTTGGGTAATATATTCATTTTCACTATATTGATTCTTCCAATCCATGAACATGGTATATTTCTCCATCTATTAGTGTCCTCTTTGATTTCTTTCATCAGTGTTTTATAGTTTTCTATATATAAGTCTTTAGTTTCTTTAGGTAGATATATTCCTAAGTATTTTATTCTTTTCGTTGCAATGGTGAATGGAATTGTTTCCTTAATTTCGTTTTCTACTTTCTCATTATTAGTGTATAGGAATGCAAGGGATTTCTGTGTGTTGATTTTATATCCTGCAACTTTACTATATTCATTGATTAGCTCTAGTAATTTTCTGGTGGAGTCTTTAGGGTTTTCTATGTAGAGGATCATGTCATCTGCAAACAGTGAGAGTTTTACTTCTTCTTTTCCAATTTGGATTCCTTTTATTTCTTTTTCTGCTCTGATTGCTGTGGCCAAAACTTCCAGAACTATGTTGAATAGTAGCGGTGAAAGTGGACATCCTTGTCTTGTTCCTGACTTTAGGGGAAATGCTTTCAATTTTTCACCATTGAGGATAATGTTTGCTGTGGGTTTGTCATATATAGCTTTTATTATGTTGAGGTATGTTCCTTCTATTCCTGCTTTCTGGAGAGTTTTTATCATAAATGGATGTTGAATTTTATCAAAGGCCTTCTCTGCATCTATTGAGATAATCATATGGCATTTATTTTTCAATTTGTTAATGTGGTGAATTACATTGATTGATTTGCGAATATTGAAGAATCCTTGCATTCCTGGGATAAAGCCTACTTGGTCATGGTGTATGATCTTTTTAATGTGTTGTTGGATTCTGATTGCTAGAATTTTGTTGAGGATTTTTGCATCTATGTTCATCAGTGATATTGGCCTGTAGTTTTCTTTTTTTGTGGCATCTTTGTCAGGTTTTGGTATTAGGGTGATGGTGGCCTCATAGAATGAGTTTGGAAGTTTACCTTCCTCTGCAATTTTCTGGAAGAGTTTGAGTAGGATAGGTGTTAGCTCTTCTCGAAATTTTTGGTAGAATTCAGCTGTGAAGCCGTCTGGACCTGGGCTTTTGTTTGCTGGAAGATTTCTGATTACAGTTTCAATTTCCGTGCTTGTGATGGGTCTGTTAAGATTTTCTATTTCTTCCTGGTTCAGTTTTGGAAAGTTGTATTTTTCTAAGAATTTGTCCATTTCTTCCACGTTGTCCAATTTATTGGCATATAATTGCTGATAGTAGTCTCTTATGATTCTTTGTATTTCTGTGTTGTCTGTTGTGATCTCTCCATTTTCATTTCTGATTTTATTGATTTGATTTTTCTCCCTTTGTTTCTTGATGAGTCTGGCTAATGGTTTGTCAATTTTATTTATCTTTTCAAAAAACCAGCTTTTGGCTTTGTTGATTTTTGCTATGGTCTCTTTTGTTTCTTTTGCATTTATTTCTGCCCTAATTTTTAAGATTTCTTTCCTTCTACTAACTCTGGGGTTCTCCATTTCTTCCTTTTCTAGTTGCTTTAGGTGTAGAGTTAGGTTATTTATTTGACTTTTTTCTTGTTTCCTGAGGTATGCCTGTATTGCTATGAACTTTCCTCTTAGCACTGCTTTTATAGTGTCCCACAGGTTTTGGGTTGTTGTGTTTTCATTTTCATTCATTTCTATGCATATTTTGATTTCTTTTTTGATTTCTTCTGTGATTTGTTGGTTATTCAGAAGCGTGTTGTTCAGCCTCCAAATGTTGGAATTTTTAATAGTTTTTCTCCTGTAATTGAGATCTAATCTTAATGCATTATGGTCAGAAAAGATGCTTGGAATGATTTCGATTTTTTTGAATTTATCAAGGTTAGATTTATGTCCCAGGATGTGATCTATCCTGGAGAAGGTTCCGTGAGCACTTGAGAAAAAGGTGAAATTCATTGTTTTGGGGTGAAATGTCCTATAGATATCAATTAGGTCTAACTGGTCTATTGTATCATTTAAAGTTTGTGTTTCCTTGTTAATTTTCTGTTTAGTTGATCTATCCATAGGTGTGAGTGGGGTATTAAAGTTTCCCACTATTATTGTGTTACTGTTAATTTCCCCTTTCATACTTGTTAGCATTTGCCTTACGTATTGTGATGCTCCTATGTTGAGTGCATATATATTTATAATTGTTATATCTTCTTCTTGGATTGATCCTTTGATCATTATGTAGTATCCTTCTTTGTCTCTTTTCATGGCCTTTATTTCAAAGTCTATTTTCTCTGATATGAGTGCTGCTACTCCTGCTTTCTTTTGATCTCTCTTTGCGTGGAATATCGTTTTCCAGCCCTTCAATTCAGTCTATTTGTGTCCCTTGTTTTGAGGCAGGTCTCTTGTAGACAGCATATATAGGGGTCTTATTTTTGTATCCATTCAGCCAGTCTTTGTCTTTTGATTGGGGCATTCAACCCATTTACATTTAGGGTAATTATTGATAAGTATGATCTCATTGCCATTTACTTTGTTGTTTTGTGTTCAAGTTTATAAACCTTTTCTGTGTTCCCTGTCTAGAGAAGATCCTTTTGCATTTGTTGAGGAGCTGGTTTGATAGTGCTGAATTCTCTCAGTTTTTGCTTGTCTGTAAAGCTTTTGATTTCTCCTTCATATTTGAATGAGATCCTTGCTGGGTATAGTAATCTGGGTTGCATTTTTTTTCTCTTTCATCACTTTAAGTATGTCCTGCAATTCCCTTCTGGCCTGAAGAGTTTCTATTGAAAGGCTGCTTTTAATATTTGCTCTTTGTTTTTGATCTTTGTTAATTTGATTAATATTCATCTTGAGGTGTTTTGTCTTGAGTTTATCCTGTTTGGGACCCTCTGGGTTTCTTGGACTTGGGTGGCCATTCCCTTCCCCATTTTAGGAAAGTTTTCAACTATTATCTCCTCAAGTATTTTCTCATGGCCTTTCTTTTTGTCTTCTTTTTCTGGGACTCCTATGATTCGAATGTTGGGACATTTAACATTGTCCCAGAGGCCTCTGAGATTGTCCTCATTTCTTTTAATTCTTTTCTCATTTTTCCTTTCTGCTTAATTTATTTCCACCAATCTGTCTTCCACCTCACTTATCCTATCTTCTGTCTCAGTTATTCTACTATTGGTTCCATCCAGAGTGCTTTTGATACCAATTATTGCATTATTCATTATTGATTGACTCTTTTTTATTTCTTCTAGGTCCTTATTAAACATTTCTTGCATCTTCTTAATCCTTGTCTCTAGTCTATGTGTCTGTAACTCCATTTTGTTTTCAGGATTTTGGATCATCTTTACTATCATTATTCTGAATTCTTTTTCAGGTAGACTCCCTATCTCTTCCTCTTTTGTTTGATTTGGTGGGCATTTATCATGTTCCTTTACTTGCTGAATATTTCTCTGCCTTTTCATTTTGTTTAGATTGCTCTGTTTGGGGTGGCCATTCTGTATGCTGGAAGTTTGTGGTTCCTCTTTATTGTGGAGGTTGCTCCCCGTGGGTGAGGTTGGACAAGTGGCTTGCCAAAGTTTCCTGATTAAGGAAGCTTATGTTGGTGTTCTGGTGGATGGCATTGGATCCCTTCTCTCTGGAGTGCAATGAAATGTCCAGTAGTGAGTTTTGAGGTGTCTATGGGTTTGGTGTGACTTTTGGCAGCCTGTATTTTAATGCTCAGGGCTATGTTCCTGAGTTGCTGGAGAATTAGTGTGGTATGTCTTTCTCTGAAACTTGTTGGCTCTTCGGTAGAGCTTGGTTTCAGTGTAGGTACGGAGGCTTTTGGATGAGCTCTTGTTGATTAATGCTCCCTGGAGTCAGGAGTTCTATGATGTTCTGAAGTTTTGGATTTAAGCCTCCTGCCTGTGGCTTTCAGTCTTATTCTTACAGTAGCCTCAAGACGTCTCCATCCATACAGCACTGATGATAAAACATCTAGGTTAATGGTGAAAAGACTCTCCACAGCAAGGGACACCCAGAGAGGTTCACAGAGTTACATGGAGAAGAGAAGAGGGAGGAGGGAGATAGAGGTGACCAGAAGGAGAAGAGGGAAAATCAAAAGGAGAGAGACCAATCTAGCCAGTAATCAATTTTCTATGTGTTCTCCAAAGTCTGAAACACCCAGAGAGGTTCACGGAGTTACACAGAGAAGAAAAGAGGGAGAAGGGAGATAGAGGTGACTAGGAGGAGGGAAGGGGCAGTCAAAAGGGGAGAGACCAATCTAGACAGTACTCAGTTCCCTAAGTGTTCTCCACAGCCTGGAACACCCAGAGAGATTCACAGAGAATCTTAAGTAGAGAAGAGAAGGGGGAAGGAGGAGATGGAGGTGACCTAGGGGAGAAAAGGGAGAGTCAAAAGGGGAGAGAGCAATCAAGCCAGTAATCACACCCCTTATTTCAAAGAGAATGGGCTGCCTTTCTGGGTGCCCAGTGTGCTCCACCAGCATTCAGAAGTTGTTTTGTGGAAGTTGCTCAACATTCAAATGATCTTTTAATGAATTTGTGGGGGAGAAAGTAGTCTCCCTCTCCTATTCTTAGGACCACCTCTTTTTACCTTTCTCTTCTATGTGCTTTCTTGGGGTATATAGTTGGGAAGACTTGATAGATATGTGTCTAATATAGACAAAGTATTGCTAAATTACATTTAGATGTGATTTGTATAAAATATATAAGAAAGTCCTTTATGATCTATTCCATAGCACTACATACAGTCTTATCCTCAGAAAAGCAGGCTCAAAATGTTCTATGAAGTTTACATAAACATTGTCAACTCAGTAAAGAGGATAGAGTTCAATGAATGTACTGGCATCTTGAAAGAAAGAAGATATATTATTGTGGTGGTTGGGATTCACTGGAATATTCTTAGTTGTTTGGAAATTACTTACACTGAGTCCTGGAAGAAGATTTAAGGAAACACCAGTTGCCATTTGGTCGTTTCTCTCCGGGAAGGCCCTATGTTAGCTATGCTGCAATCCAAATATAAATAACTGGATACATTTTAAGACACATGACACAATGTTCTGAAAAATAATTCCTCAGAAATTTAGATGAGTATGTGATTAGCATGGCAAAGAGTTTTAAGAGAACTCCAAGTTACTCACTTCCCTTGAGATTCAGTTTCTTCTTCTATAAAATGGAAATAATACTCCATCTCAACTGGCTGCCATGAGAATCAGATGATGGATTTATGAGAAAGCACTTTGCAACCTGTAAGGTGAGTATTTGGTATGATTTGTACAGGCTACTTTACAGCCTTTTCAGTTGCTCATTGCACACTAAAGAGAAGGAAGGCTATCCAGATTGGAAGCATCACAGGTTATCTAGCAGGGGGATGAAGAGTTAGACAGTCCTGGGTGGGAGTATATGCTCTGCCATGGACTGGTTGCCCTGTGGCCTCAGGCAAGTTTTTTAACCTTCTCCACCCACAGATTCATTTCTAGAGTAGAGATCGTCACACTGCTTACCTTTGGCAAGAAGAGTAGATAATTGTCAGCAAAACACTCCTCATGGCACCTTATGCATAGAATACACCCAGTAAATAGTCAATTACCGTAATTCTATAACAGCATAATAATACTATAATACCTTCAAGTAGCTACTTGGTGCTATGGATGTATACAGGGCATCTTAAAAATGTTGATCTCTTGGGGCACTGGTTTGTGGTTTCATTATTTAGAGGAACCTCTGCAAGGTTGAGAGTAGAGAACAGGCAGGGGACCTGCCTGGTGGGCACTGGTAGGATTCAGGATTCAAAGGCCCCTCCTCTGGGATGGCTTCTGATGAGATGAACCACTCTCTCCCTCTCCAGCCTACTGCTCCAGGTAAGCTCTTGTCCTCTATTTCTTCATGAGTCAGAATAGTAGAATATCAGAGCTAGAAGAGGCCCTGGATATCATCTGTCTCAACACTGGATTTGCTACAGAAATGGAACTGAGAGGCTGAGGGGCTTGCTGGATGAACTGGTGATAAAACTGGGACTGGAATCCAGATCTCCCTGCTCCCAGTTCAGAGTCTTTTTTCTACCCCACACCACTCTTAAGAAGTGGTTTTACCTCCCCTCTCTCAATGCAAATACAGGATTACCTCCTTCAGAGTTGGACCTGAATCTGATTCCTCATGAAATCCCCAGATAATGCTTTGCATGTGATAGTTGCTCAGAAAAAAATATTTTTAAATGGTATCAATTTTCTGGGATATTCTCTCCTTGTGTTCAGTTTTTAGAATCAGGGATCAAACTTAAAGATCATCTTTAAATGACCTGGTTCATTCCTCTCTGCTGCTATATATGCACATATCCACTTCCTAGGGAAAGTGTCCTTCTCTAATTCTTCTGTGCATATAAGCCATCTTTCCTCTGCTCTTTCACTGCTCTGGCATAGAGCTTTATGTTTGTGCTTATGGTGACAGAGCACAGCAGAGTGACAAAGAGTGTGAAATGGGGAATTAAGACAGAATAGGGATCTGGCTACGAATTACAAGGTACTTAATGAGTCTAAAGTTATATTTCCTTCCCTGTAAAGTAAGGAAGATAGTATCTACATCATACGATGTTAAATGTTAATCATATAGTACATAGCACAGAGAGGACTCAGTAAGTGTCTTAGTTTTAGGTTGTATCACAGTTTGCACAGTGACATGGCTGCCTCCCCTGCCAAACTATGATCTTCTTCAGGTCCAGAACCTTCTTAGTTAACCTTATATCCATGGGTCTTGGACAATGTTGTTTGATACATAGTAAATATTCAGTGTTTTCAGAAAGTAGAGAGGAAGGGAGGGAGGAGCAATTCTGAGATGCAGATGAACTCCCAATTGAGGACACTGAAGACCTGGGTTCAGGCCCATCTCCTCCAGCTCCGAGCTGTGGAGTATGAGCCCAGTCACTTAGTGCCTGTGAAATTCAGATCCTCGCTAAGTCCTATCCAACTCTTTTGTGACCCTATGAGCTGTAGCCCACCAAGCTCCTGTGTCCGAGGGATTTCCCAGGCAAGAATACTGAGTGGGTTTCTATTTCCTCCTCCAGGGGATCTTCCTGACCCCAGGATCAAACCCATGTCTCCTGCATTGTCAGACAGATTCTTTACCACTGAGCCACCAGGGACTCCCCAGCTAAATGGAGGTTTGCTAATCCTCAGTGCATAGCATCCTTAAGTGGATCATTTGAGACCGTGTATGTGAGGATGTTTTGTACATTGAAATGTACTTCTCGAATTTATGGTGAGAATTCGTATTGTTGTGAGCTCTGCCTTCACTGTCTCTTGGACTTTACTATTAACCAGGTAGCCACTGGGCAAGGACCTGGCTATGGAGGAGGAGTCACTGTGTCAGCTGCTTGAGCAACTCTTTGCTTTCAGGATGTTTGCAGTGTGGAAGGGAGGTTAGAATCATGGCCTCCCCCCATACCACAGAAGGCAGTTTGAGAGGGCTCTTGGGCAGAGGCCCTTGACCTCAGCTGACCTACCTCTGTGAGTGCCCAGCAGTGGTGGCTGTCTCTGAAATGACCCCTCCCACCACTGCCAGGCCTGCCTGAGCTCGTCTTTGGCTTGCTGCCTCCTTTGTCAAATGCCACCGGCATCATGTTCTCATTTCCCTCATAACACACATTTCAGAGCAGCAAACTGTATTCCCTGTGACGTAAATAGTACAGTGGCACAGCACAGGGCAAGGGGGTGGCCAGCCGTGGGCAGAATAGAAAGTCAGGGGCTGATGTCTGACAAACCACTTCCCCACTCTGAGCTTGCATACAGGACCTGCTCTGGGACTTTCATCTACACCCTCACACACACAAGTTCTCTTTCCTGAGATCTACATCCCCAAGTATGTAAGTCTGGGAGCCCCCAGAGAAACACAAATCAAGGGAAATTTTGTTATGATGCCTCTTATACAGAGAGCCATAAAGCCTGTTTGGTGTAAAAGAGGCTCCTTTTTCTAGACACTCCCTGAAGCATTGCCTAATTTCCCCACATCCAAATCCAGATTTCTTTAACCTTCCCTTTTCTTTTGAACGAGGCCCTGAAATGGTTGTTATACCTGAGCTCTTAACTCTGGAAGCTGCAGAGTTTCTCCACAGTGTTTAGAAGGATTAGCTCACGTGCATATTGTATTAGTTATGGCGGCCTTTGTAAGAAATTTCACAAACGTAATAGCTTAAAAGGTTTTAACAGGGATGTGTTCCTCTCTGGACTTTCTAGGGCAAAATCCATCTTCTTGCCTTTTCCAGCTTCTAGAGGCTGCCTGCATTCCTTGGCTGCTGGCCCTCTTCCATATTCAAAGCCAGAAGTGGTCAGTTGAATATTTCTCACATTCCATCATTCGGACACTGACTCATCTGTCTTCCTTTTCCACATTTAAGATCCCTTATACATTAGGCCCACCTAGATAACCTAAAATGATCTTTTTATTTTAGGCTTAACTCGTTAGCAATTTTGTGCTCCATCATGTCCGACTCTTTGTGACTCCATCGACTGTAGCCTGCCAGGCTCTTCTGCCCATGGAATTTTCCAGGCAAGAATACCAGAGTGTGTTGCCATTTCCTAATCCAGGGCATCTTCCCAACCCAGGGAATGACCCATGTCTCTTGCATCTCCTGCATTGACAGGTGGATTCTTTACAACTGTGCCACCTGAGAAGCCCATTAGCAGCTTTATTTTCATCAGGAACCTTAATCTTCTTTTGCTGGGTTGTATAGTATATTTGTAGGTTGCAAGGATTAAGATGCACACCTTTGTTCTTTCTCCCATAGGTGATGTCAGTATCTCAGGATGTCTCTGCAGTAATGATTGGCAAATATGGCCCTTGGGATAGATACTTGTTTTTGCAAATAAAGGTTCATTGGAACACAGTCACATGCATCTGTTTTTGTATTATCTGTGACCGTTTTCATGCATAAATAGCAGAGTCTAATATTTGCAACTCAGACCGTGTGGCTCACAAGCCTAGAATAATTACTATCTGGTCCTTTTTAAAGTTTATTGACTTTTGCTTTCTAACACTTCATATATCTCTTATTCTAACTATAACTCTAGAGAATATCACTCAGGGACCTTGTGGATGTTTTCTTCATGTTTTTCACTTCCCTACCCCCTATACACATACTTTTAAAATTCCTAGCAGTGCTCTGCTTGCCTCGCCTGCTGTTCCCTCTCTCCCTTAATTATGATAAAACTACTAAACTCTTACAGTAATGCCAAATGCTGTATTGTATCATCTCTTTATTTCAATATATGCTATTCCTTTTGCTTATAAAGTATATTTCTTTCTTTTTCTATTTCTTGCCTGGCAAACTCCTATTCATCCTTTAAAACCTTGCCAAGGTATAGCTTCCTCCAGGAAGCCTTCTCTACTACTCCTACACAAGGAAAAACAGTTATTCCTATTCTCAAAACATGCTTTCTTTTCTGTAAGTGCCTCAATGTCAGCGATTGCTCTATTTACCCTTCTGGCATCCCCTGTGTCTAGCGTGGAGACTGATATCTGTTATGTATCCACGAATACTAGTTTAATTGAATAGTACTTTAACTGTTGCCAGTCAGAGATGAGACACAGGAAAGTGGTAACAATAGGTTCTGTAAAAATTCAAAACTGGTCCCTGCTGTTTTACAGAAGGAATGGCTGCATGATCTTGGAGATGTCAGTGCAGTTCTCCTGGCCTCAGTTTCATCACCTATGAACCAAGGAGTTGTTTTAAATATGATGGGTCCCTTGGGCCTCTTCCAGTTTTAGTAGTCCTCTCTGTGGAGAACATGGCCTTCTTCCTTGCAGATGTTGAGAAGAGAGAAATCTCCTGCTTTGGGCTTATGCCTTTCAGAACTATAAACCACCCAAGACTTGTATCACTCTTAGCTTTGCTTTGACTGTGTTGCAACTGGGAGCTGAGGAGATGAGGGAGGAGAGAGTGGAGGAGAGCAAGGAGTTGATGAGATAATCTAGAGGAATCTTGTGTTTGTTACTGGTCTTTCTCTAGGAATCAGTTAGAAGGTAGACACAAGCCCTGGAGAGCCATGGACACAATCCCCACTCATGCCTGGCAGCAGTCCATGCTGGGAGCTCAGTCCACACCCCAAGTCCTTACAATTAAATGGGTATCACACCAGACGCCAAGCAGTCCAAATTAACATTTCCCCACCTACCCCAACTCCCTCATATCAGTCACTGGTTCTGTTCATATGTCCACTCCAAGACTAGAAACTGTAGCTACACCTTCCTCTCCCTGGAGCCTTTTGGACACCTTCCTCTCCCTGGTCGTCTCTTATTGAGAACAACATACATTTTTGCCTCATTATGAATGACATATATATATATTTTTTTTTCTTTTACTTTCCAGACATTACTTAGAACTCATCTGTTCCATTCTGCTGTCACTACCTTTTCTAGCCTGTGTTGTTTTCAATTTATATCCCTACAATTGGGTCTTCTGGGGGTCCCTAACTCTAGCTACTTCCCATTGAGAGTCATCTTACATATTCCTGTGGGTCAAATTGTCCTAAATTCTGTCTTTCCTCATGATTCCCCCTCAAGAGCTTCCAGGAGCTCCCTGCTGCTCTTACATCAAGTCCAGAGTCCTCCACTTCACACACAGTCTGCTCCCCCTTACTCTCTAACCATTTTTCTTCAACAACCCCTGCATTTCATTTTGGACTTCACATCTTTTCATCTACGATTACCTTTATTTGGCTTTTAACTCAGTTAAGTTCAGCACACTTCCACAAACATATATTAAGCACCTGCTTTGTTCCAAGCACAAGCATGCCTTAGCTGCCCTCAATCCCTGTTGGGTAATCCAGCCCACAGCCCACAGTGTGCCCTTGTTGGTTGCCTTCTGCGTCTGAACATCCCTGCTCCCCTCCAAGATCACACATTCCTTGAGGACAACAGCAACCTGTCTTACTTCTTTGTGCCCCAGCTGGGGCCTATTATTGAGCTCAGACACTCAGGCCACCTCTCCAGCCTCATTCACCATTTCCCTGTTCTGTCATCTATACATTGATGGTAATACAATCTACCTCACAAGCTTGTTTTGAAGATCAGAGATATTTTGCTCAGGCAGACTCTCAGTTGATGGTGGCTCTGATTAACATTATCCTTATCCGTCCTTCCCATGGTCCTCAGTGTTTGAAGCATAAGCTCTTGAGTATTTGGAGTCAGAGAAAGTAACCAAAGGAATTTTATCACAATGACTAGACTTAGAAGCTGTCCTCGAGCCTAAGTCTTAATCAGAACATTCCACGCTGAACCTGTAAATTATAGTAGGCTATCACATTTCATTTTACTTGTTCATAAGGCAAGCAGTGCTTGCTGCTTACCAGGCTTTGTTCAAGGTTTGCCACTAGCAGTCTCAGTGGCCCTTTTTGTAGATGAGTCATTACGTCTTCCTCATTTCAGACCCAGCCCTCTGTACGTAAGAAGAAGTGTGGTATAGGAACATACAGCTTCATGTTTTTGCTACAGACTTGGTCCGGAGCTTTGGCCATGTGAAATTCACTCAATCCCCGCCTCTCCAGTCCTTCTCCTGAGGCTGTAGTGCCAGGTGCCAGCTGGGGCCTTCTGTCTGCTGGCTGCCCAGGCTATTCAATTTCAGAAAAATAATTTTACATCCAAACTACAACTATTTGAAATTCATTCAAAGTATAGCAGTATTTCATTCATTCAATAAATTCAATCAGTGAATAAATTCAATTCAGTAAATGTTTACTAAATGAAAGCAATCACTCAACAAGACTGATTTAATCTCAAAATGTCTGTTGTATGTTTCTGCAAATAAATTTTGTGGTATAATCTACTTTGTAAAAGATAAGTATTCTCTTGTTTACTATTACGAATACTACTAGTTCTCATAATTCAAGGAAGCCTTTTAAACTAAATGACATGACAGTGTATGATAAATGCTAGAAGAACCACCAGAATAGAAACAACACAAACAACAGCAAACCTCAGCTAATAGGAAAGCAACTTCAAAAAAATTAATATTAGAGTGGGTTACCTAGATTATCCCAGGTTTAAGACTGTTCAGAGCCTGTGTTAAACGGATACATGTGTGAAACTGGCAAAGCAAGAGGCCAGAAATGTCAGAAGTGACATGGAAAACATCTACAGTCCTTGTTTGTAAGTGTGTGTCCAGGGGGAGACTGAGCCAATATTTTCTACCTTGCCTACGCATTTATGTTGGCGGGCTTTCCCTGGTAAATACTGGTTTTTACCAGACACTGAAATCTTTAATCACATTTAACAAACACTGCATTATACTGAGTTAGACACTCCATTAGAAAAGGAGAAATACGGAAACGCAACTGATACTACAATCTTCCAAGAGTGAAAGGAAAAAATTGGAATCAAGTAAAATTCTTTAGAGGTAGAAACACCAAAAAAACCATTGCTGACATACAACATTTTGTTTTTTTAAAGTCTGGAGCTGAGTTCAGTTAAGTGACGTAGTTTACAAACCAGGGGAAATTAGGGTAGGAACGGAAATACTGCTAAATTAGGAGAAACTGGTCAAAGGAAGGCAGGCTAGCTGTGACACACACAATGTTGGCTTCTTTCTCAAATTCTCAAACAATTCTTGTTTGCTACCATGTCGAGTTGGGTTGCCATGAAACCTGGTGCCTAATTTTATATTTGTGTGCTAGTCAGAAGTTCTGAATCTATCACATAAAGCAACTGCTCATCTACCTACAAACAAGGAAAAAACTACCATTAACTTTCCTACCACATTTGCACATGAGCATGCCTGCGTGCACACATATAGACATACACACAACCCCAACCTCCCCCCTCACACACACATACACACAATCCAACCCCCAAGAGTCACGTAGTTTTATTCACTCTGTGCCTTCATTCATATCCAGTGGTTCTTATGGAATTATCCAAGAATCCATAAATCACCTAGGGAGCCTCTGAGTCTCCCACTACATTCCTTCCTCCCATCCTTCCCAACTCTAGACTTCCTAAATCCCCACCTCTCTCATCTCAGACACAGCCCTGAACTGCTTAGATGTTTCTAAGGATGTCTTCAGGAGGACTTGTTGCTTTATCTCTGAAGCCTATGTTTATGTCTGCTTAATTAAATCATTGCATCCCACCTTTTAGGGCAGACAATGGTAAGATTTGAAAGAAGCAGAGACCCAGGGAGATGAGTGGTCTGCCCCACTGAAGTAGCCTAAGGGAAATACTGTTCTTGTTTGTTTGTTTCCTTTTCCTTTTTTTCCCCCTAAGTTTTCGTCAGCTCACAGGAGAGACTGGAGAGGTGAGACTCCCAGGAAAATGAAAAACTCAGATAGGGTGGTTATCACCAAAGATGGCCAATGATGGGGGTCACCTGAAGCAATTCTAAGAACAAATTCCCAGAGCCTACCCCAGAAAGACTGCTTCAATACCTCAGGGGGTTTCACCAGGGAGCACCCCAAAGGAGATTCGGGTGGAGCTCTTTCACAAATTGGCCTAGTGATGGAGTATCAACTTTAGGTTCAGGCTGGATGACGAACTGAGTCCCACCATGTCCCTAGTGTGACTTTGGGCAGATTGTGCAGTCTCATTAAGCCTCAATTTACTCACCTATAAAAAGGATTAGTAACTATTTAATGGGGTTGTTGCAAAGATTAAATGAGATAATATTTAAAGTCTCTTACATGCAGCTTGACTTATGCTGCTGCTGCTAAGTCACTTCAGTCGTGTCCGACTCTGTGCGACCCCATAGATGGCAGCCCACCAGGCTCCCCCGTCCCTGGGATTCTCCAGGCAAGAACACTGGAGTGGGTTGCCATTTCCTTCTCCAATGCATGAAAGTGAAAAGTGAAAATGAAGTCACTCAGTCGTGTCTGACTCCGAGTGACCCCATGGACTGCAGCCCACCAGGCTTCTCCGTCCATGGGATTTGCCAGGCAAGAGTACTGGAGTGGGGCGCCATTGCCTTCTCCAAGTTTGATTTATAGTAGGTCACAAATACAGTGAGTCAATCCAAATGTCTCCTTGGGACTTACCCAACTGAGGCAGCCACTAAAGCCTTCCGAAAGACTCTGTGTGTGTGTATGTGTGTGTGTGCATGTGTATGTGTGTGTGTGCATGTGTATGTGTGTGTTTTCTGTGCGCACTCAGTCGTGTCTGACTCTTTCCAACTGTAGCCCTCCAGGCTCCTTTGACCATGGAATTTTCCAGGCAAGAATGCTGAAGTGGGTTGCCGTTTCCTCCTCCAGGGGATCTTCTTGACTCAGGGATCAAACCCGTTTCTCTTGCGTCTCCTGCACTCCAGGCAGATTCTTTACCACTGTAGCACCTGGGAAGCCTTCCTGGCAGACTAGGTCTGAATTCTGACTCCACTAAATCTGTGGTTCTCAAGGAGCTACTCCATTTCTCTGTTTCTTATCTGCAAAATAAAATGATCTATTACATGTAAAATAATAAGTCATGAAATTATGATAAGATTAAATCAGTTCATGCATGTAAAGTGCTTAGAAACTTTGGAAGTGGATAAATAATAACTACAATCATTATTCTTATTACTACCTCTTCTAAAGTGAGCATTTGGATGGGAATGAATGTTGGCCGTGGAGTATTCAAGTAGTGGCAATAGCTTTATGGTCTAGAACAGTGCTGTCCAACTGGTGTTATATATAATGCAAAGCTCATTGATAAGTTAAAAATTTTTAGTAAACACATAAAAAGAAACAGGTGCAACTAATTTTACTAGTATATTTTACTCAATTCAATATATGCAAAATATGATAACTTGACATGTCAAATATAAAACTTTATGGAGATAGTTTACGTAACTTTTCTATGCAAAGTCTTGGAAATCCAGTGTCTTTGTCACACCTGCAGCACATCTCCCAGCCGACCTAGCCACATTTTAAGAGCTCAGTAGCAACACATAGTTTGTAACCGCCCTGCTAGGCAGTGCAGACATTCCAGACTCTGAAGCAAGGCCCCTCGCCTTGATGAGCCTCAGTAATCCCACTTGTAAAACTGGAGAGAATTTCCATGGCTTTGTTTCTAAAAGAAAATGAACACACTTGAAAAGTCTTTGTCAACTAGGAAAGACTGTATGTAGTGGGCTTGGGATCTCTTTTCTTCTTACCGACTAGCCTTTTCTGCAAATAATAATCCCTGATAATAATAATTTATCAAGTGTGTATTCTCTTCTCCATCCTACTACCCTTACAACTTACATCCATCAGATCGATAATTCATCTTAAAGGATGCACTACAGTAGCAAGAGCATGGAACTTGGGGCAAAAGGCCTAGGCTCTGTGTTTACTACTTATAGGACTTGCAGTGAGAAGATTTAAACTCCCTAAACTTCAGTCTCTTCCTGTTAAAACATAGGCCATACATCTCTCAAAAGGCATGATGAGGATTTAAAGACTGTTCGGATGAAAAAGATCTGTAACTGCAAAACATTACACAACTGGACATCAGTATTGAGATGTTTATAAACCACTGTGTGCCATTCTTCTGTTGAACAGTTTTCAATGGCTCCCCATTGTCTGACAAATAAAGTGAGATTCCTTAGTTTAGCATAAAAAACTCTCCAAGATCTGGCCCTATTATACTTTTGCAAATCTATTCCACTCGGCATCCTTGCTGAAACCCAGGGTTCTAACCAAATACGACTATTATACTTGTTCTCCCAAGCAGGACAGAATGGTGTGGCATGTTTCTAATTTCATACCTTTGTTCATGCTGTTCATTGTCTTAACCTCAGTTTTTCCAGCTCTCAGAATTCCATCCATTGGTCTTTACCTGGCCTCCAAGTCTCTCCTGATCTTCCTTTCCCCTATGTTTTTAAGATCTGTGCTGCCTCTGAACTTTATTTGTACCTTCCATACAACAATTGTCAAAATCAATTTAGAATTCTAGTTTTGCACCGACACCTGCAGCTGTTGTTTTGGGGTTAAATAACAAATTCTGCATGTGATTTTGCAGAGATCCCTTTGACAGACAGAATATCCCCTATATTAAAATGAGCCAGCTAGAAATCTAATCAAAATATGTATGCAAAAGAAATGGAGCTATGCACTGTGGTTACATTGACTAAATCAGCAAAAGGAAGGTGGTTTGTTTGGAGACTAGTAAAAAAAGAAACAAGAACAAGAATTCCTGATATTACTTCTCCAATACTATTCAGTAGGCAAGACCCCATTCCTTTGGGCAGTGGATATCCCATCTATTGATATTTAGGGCAAGTCAGCAGTTCAAGCAGTATTCTTTTGAGCTTCTGCTAGGTAAACATATACTGTGCTGCATTAAAGAGCAATCAAAAACATATGTTCCTTGCTCTCAAGAAGTCATGGGTGAAATAAGCCGAGAGGAAGAATTCTAATGACATGGTCAGTTGGAAGTAAATGTCTTGAACATGGTAGTTGCGAGAGCTGAGAGGAAAGGAGCTTAATCCAACCTCAGAAAATATGGGAAGCTTTGTAGAAGAGATAACTCTAGGCTGAATCCTAAATGATAAGAGTTAGCCAGGTGGACAGTTGGAAAGGGCACGTCAGGCCAATGGAAACACTTGAGCTAAGCTTATGAGGCTTGAGTAAAGCAGACATTTAAACCATCCAGCCAACTCCCCTGCTCTGATTTCATGTTTGCCAAACAATCTTATGATTAGAACTTTGTCTCCTATGTCAAGGAATGTGTAATGACCAGAGGGTATGAAAAGCTTTCTTTAAATTATTGCTTTCTGTAAATGAACTCATTGGTCTCTGATTTCTCATTGTACTCTTGTGAGTTGGACTAGTATAAGAAAAATAAAGTTAAAATACACTGACAGAAATCACATTCTGATCTGAAAAGCTGAGATAACAGAGGGTTTTGATCATCAACCAATTACCACCATCCTAGGGATCATATAGTTTCAGCTCATAAATATCTCAAATACATTTGTCTCTCTCCATCTTACGTTGTAATCTAGCCGTCACTATCTCCTGCATGCTGCTGCTGCTGCTTCATTGCTTCAGTCGTGTCTGACTCGGTGCGACCCCATAGATGGCAGCCCACCAGGCTCCACCATCCCTGGGATTCTCCAGGCAAGAACAATGGAGTGGGTTGCCATTTCCTTCTCCATAGGTTAAGGCAATAAAATAAGTTACTACTAGCAACTGGCATGAATACTTTCGAGGCTGGTTACTGTTCTAAGTGCTATAATGTGAATTACTTCACTTAATCCTCATAACCACCCCACCAGAAAGATATACGTTCCCCAATTTTAGAAATGAGGAAATTAAAACTCAGAAAAATTAAGTAACTCACCCAAGTTCGCACTGCTAACAAAATAAATGACAGAGCCAGAAAGTAAACTTAGCTGTCTTATTCCATATCCTGAGCTTTTAATTACTATTTAGCTAGGCTCTTTGCAGCTATTCTCATCTTCAAGTTCATTCTCTAGGTTTCAGGGTGAGTGGTATGTTTTACATGCAAATTTGGCTAGGCCATTCCAGGTTTCTCTCCGTGGCCTTCCATAGCTATGTAGAACCTGATCTAAACTCATATCAGTCTTTTTCTCTTGGTGTATTCCTGCCACATGGACAGATCTCAGTCCATGGAGTATGCCCTGATGTTTTTCCTGCCTGGAATGCCTTCCTTTCTCTTTGCATCTAATTCTTACTCCATCAAATCTTGTATGTTAGACCTTCCCTAAACTCTCTATCACATCACACTTCTCAGACTTTTGAGTCTTGTTATTCTTGCCCTGGGATTTCTTTGGAAGAAATGATGCTAAAGCTGAAACTCCAGTAATTTGGCCACCTCATGCGAAGAGTTGACTCATTGGAAAAAAATTTAATGCTGGGAGGGACTGGGGGCAGGAGGAGAAGGGGACGACAGAGGATGAGATGGCTGGATGGCATCACTGACTCGATGGACGTGAGTTTGAGTGAACTCCAGGAGTTGGTGATGGACAGGGAGGCCTGGTGTGCTACGATTCATGTGGTCGCAAAGAGTTGGACATGACTGAACGACTGAACGACTGAACTGAACTGAACTGATCCTTGTTATAAATTCTTAGAACACTCTAAAAATTTTCATAGCTCCCTTTCCAATTGCAATTCAATACTTTTTTGTATAATTGTCTCTTCCTGCTAGAATCTAGGCTTCAAATAAGCAAAAACTATGTTTATAGAATTCACCATTATACCCTTATAGTTCCATGCTGTGCCTATAACATGATGAAAGAAAGAAAGTGTTAGTTGTTCAGTTATGTCTGATTCTTTACAGTCCCATGGACTGTAACCCACCAGGTTCCTCTGTCCATGGAATTCTCCAGGCAAGAATACTGGAGTGGGTTGACATTTCCTTCTACCACATAGTAGGTGCTCAAAAAAATCTCATTGCATAAATATTTGTTCAACAAACCATATTTCATTTTCAACAAAGAATAGCCAACATTTATCTGGTACTTATACCATGGACTGTCTTAAGCACTTTACATTTGTTTATTAATTAAAGACTATAATCCATTATATAAACATCATTATTATTCTCATTACATTGGTGAGGAAACTGAGGCACAGAGAAGTAACTTCTCTAAGGTTAAACAAGGGAATATGAACCCAGACTGTCTAGTTCCAGAGACCAGCTTTTGACTCTACTCTAAAATCTTCATGACAGGCTTTCCTGGTGGCTCAGCAGTGAAAAAAATAAATAAATAAAAATAAAAATCTGCCTGCAGTTCAGGAGATGCAGGAGATAAGGGCTTGATCCCTAGGTTGGGAAGATCCCCTGGAGGAGCACATGGCAACCCACTCCAGTATTCTTGCCTGGGAAATCCCATGGACAGAGGAGCCTGGTGGGTTATGGTCCATAGGGTTGCAAAGAGTAGGATGCAACTAAAGTGAATGAGCACATATTCTTCATAAATATTTCTTGTATTAGAAAAATAATTGGACACAAACTGACCTCCATGACTGAAGGCTTTCTTGTATCATTGCCTTTAGCACTGACATGGGTAGATAATGAAGTTCCTTGGGCACCCTTTCACATTGGCGGTACGTGTTGTTACATGAATGAGCACAGATTCTCAATGGTAAGTGAAGCCAAAGTCAGAGAAGGGTAAAGATGCTGAAAGGGAGCAAAGCTATGAAGCGGGCACGTCAGAGACAGTTTCTCCTTGTGCAGTCTTACCTGGGGTGAAAGAAGAGAAAGCTGGGCCTTTTATTTGTGCCAGACCTCATGACTTAGCCAAAAAGATCCTGGAATTCAGAATCAGAGAACTTAGGTTCTCCTTCTGCTGCCTTCCTTTCTCTGTTCTCTCTCCTTCCCTCTTCATCTCTCATCTCTCTCTCTCTGTCTTTCATCAGATGACTTTGAGCAAATTACTAAACATCTCCAGGCCTCAAATTTCTCACATGTGCAATGGAAAATCTATGTCATAATAATAATGCTTTCTATCTCATGGGATTTATTTTTCAAGGGAAAAATGAGATCTGCGAGTGAAAGCACTTGGTAAACTGTCAGGCTGTATACACAAAAGCTAGTTGTGACTGGTGTTTTTTGTTTTTTGTTTTTTTTAAACTCATAGTCTTAGAGGAGTTTGCTAAGGAGATCAGCATCAAAATGACCTACTTTTCATTGTGATTTCCCTGAGGGCAGTGAACCTCTTCTTCCGTGAATCCACCCAAAGTGAAATCCCTGTCATGTGCAATTGCAAAGTCCCTCATATTTATAAAGACACATTAACAAAGTCCTGCCTAAAGAAAGACCATTTGGGGCTCACAGATAGCCTTCAGAAGAACTGTGTGAGAACACTGTGTGAATGTTCTCCAGTTCCTGGGGTTTATTCTAAGAATGTTTTACTCAAGTTTAAATCAACAGCCTTCTGGAAAAGTTGCACTCTGACACAAGTGCATGTCATTTACCAAAGAGTTATCAAAAGAAAATATCTACCTTTGGACTTAATGAAAAGAAAAGCTATTGTTAATTGTCTGGGGGAAAAAACCAAACATCATAACCAAGATCACTAAACAAATAGGCTTATAGCCAAATTGTTTTAAATAAAAAAGGCTCATTTCCCTATGTGTGAAATATTTTTACATTTTAACAAATACTTATTGTATTTTGTGGAGGAACCAAGGAGTGAAACAAGTCTGCTAACTTCAAAGCCCTTTGAATCTACATCTATAGGGCTAGAATCTTATGGAAAAAGCTGGATGTAGAGAATCCAATTCATATACACTTCTCACTTCCAAGAATCAGAAGAATTTTCTCCATCAAGGACTCCTTTAACATTTTTTTCCCAAGGAAGCCCTTGCTTTAGAATTTTATCTGCAAAAACTGCATTTAAAGATAACAATGAGTCTACAGAATTAATTTTATTGCTATTTTACAGAGGCTTGCTTAATGTTATTTCAGTTATTTAATAATATTCACAATGTGGAGGTCTTGGGATGCTTTCCTTTCAACATCAAGGGTTTACTTTGTTTTGAGGTTGAAAGTGCAGGCTTTGCTGTGACCAGGGCAAGCTTCATGCTAGCTTGCCCTTATATCCATGTGCCACTGGATCATTGCAAAAGGTCATTGTGTTATTTGGGTACTGATCAAAGGTACTCAGCCAGGTGGTGAAGGGAGCTGATATTCAGCCCTTGCCTCACTTTTCAAGCTTTCTGCTCAAGGGCTATGTCTGCTTAGAGACAGCAAGTTTTTCTGATTTTCTCAAAGGTACAGTACAAGCTAGGAGTGGGGAGCAAGGGAGAGAAGGAAGATGATAAGGCACCCAGTTTTACAGAATGACAGTTTTGAAGATGGAAAAGTGTGCAATGAACACCTCTTCTTCATTGCTGTGGCCCCAGCAGGAGGCTTGGGTGTGCTAGACATTCAATGCGTATTTTGTGGAATAAATGAATGAACAAGTGACTTTCTTATACAGTTCTCGACATCTAAATGTCCTTTAATCTGGTGTGTCAGTCGGGATTGGGTGAATGCACAATGACAAATTCGGCAAGTTCTATATTTTAGAAGTGAAAACCAATCAGCTCTAACCTATCAAGAACCAGTTTCCTACCTAAGGTCATGCATCTAGAGGCAGACTTTAGGATTTCATGGCCACTTTATGTCTTCCCCTACCACTAAACCCCTAGGCCAGAGCAAAACTCTACCAACTCACCTATCAAATATATGGCCATCTACTCTCAGGAACAGGCTCCCAGGTGGCTCAGTGGTAAAGAAACCACCTGCCAATGCAGGAGACCCAGGTTCAATCCTTGGGTCAGGAAGATCATCTGGAGGAAGAAATGGCAACCCACTACAGTATTCTTGCCTGGAGAATTCCATGGACAGAAGAACCTGGCGGGCTACAGTCCAGGGGGTCACAAAGAGTCAGACACAAGTGAGTGACTGAGTACTCACACACCCTCAGGAAAGTGGCCAGGACAAGGCAGAGGCTTGTGGGCAGTTGGGGTAGAGGAAAATGTTCTTGACAGGTACTAAGCTCCATATCAAAGCCTTGGCATGCCTTGCTCCACTTAATTCTCATGGCTGGGTCACAGCACTAGTAAATGAATTGTAGAGTCAGGCTCTGTAGACAGCAGGGCCAAACCTCAGCATGTTCCACTGAATTCTGAGTTGGTAAGAGCATCCTGGTCTATGCAATGTCAAAACCAATATCCTTTTCAGCTGTGTGTGATTTACTCAAATTCTGTTCCTACCCATTGCTATGGTTCAAAGAAAGGAAAGGAAACAAGCTTTTTAGAAACCCTGTTCCTTTTTTTTTTTTTTCTTTTTTTTAAACTGGAGTTTCCCTAGGTGAGTATCTCTGTTGAATCCCTACACAAAACATCAGAAAGACAGGGAAAAGTGTACAAATCACACGTGTAGAGATCAGGGAATTTTCATAAAGTGAACAGACTCTTGTAATTAGTATCTAGACTAAGAAGTACATCATTGTCAGCCCCATGGAAGTCCCCCTCCAGTTCTTGCCTGGCTGCTAACCCTCCAAGGGAACCACTATCTTGACTTCTAACATCATAGATTCATTTTTGCTTCTTTGGAATTTTATATAAATTGCATCACATTTTATGTGCTTTTTAACCTCTGGTTTCTTTCACTCAACATTTACATTCATCAGATTCCTCTCTGTCTTTGCCTATGGCAATTGTTCTGACTGATCTAACCACCACACAATTTTGAAAATAGTACCACCTTCTCTAATGAAGAGTTCTGACTATGTGAGGCAGAGAAACAAAAACAGTGCAAGTCGCTCAGTCATGTCCAACTCTTTGCAACCCCATGGACTATACAGTCCATGGAATTCTCCAGGCCAGAATACTGGAGTGAGTAGCCTATTCCTTCTCCAAGGGACCTTCCCAACCCAGGGATCAAATCCAGGTCTCCCACATTGCAGGCAGATTCTTTACCAGCTGAAACACAAGGGAAGCCCAAGAATACTGGAGTGGGTAGCCTATCCCTTCCCCAGGGAATCTTAATGAACCCAGGAATTGAACTGGGGTCTCCTGTATTGCAGGTGGATTCTTTACCAACTGAGCTGTCAGGGAAGAGAAACAAAAGGTTATTTATATTTCTTTTCTATGCCCTGTGTTGGGGTAGAAAGTCTGGGAATCTTGACAGATTGGTTTCTGATTATCTACAAAGCTGTGTTAAAATTGCATTTAGAATGATCCCTTATATCAGAAATCTGAATTTCTCAGACTCATAGAAGCTAAGAGTAGTAGTTACTGAGGGCTGGGTGAAGGAGGATTGGAGAGGTGTTGATCAAAAGGTATATAGTTTCCGATCCTCAAAGTGAATAAAATCCTAGAGACCTGCTATATAGCATGATACCTATGGCTAACCATGCTGTATAATATTTGTAAAGATTAGTTAAGATAGATCTTCTTTAAATGTTCTTATCACACACGTGTACAAACACACACATACACAAAGAAGGAGGGAGGAAACTTTTGGAGGTGATGGTTAAGTTTATGAGATTATTTATGGTGATAGTTTCAAAGGTATTTACTTATCTTCAAACTCATCAAGATGTATACATGAAAAATGCCCAGCTTTTTTGTATGCCAATCATATCTCAATAAAAAACAAACTGCATTTAGATATAATTTATAGAAAATTTATATTGGAGGTGTGTTGTGATGCTTTCATCTGCTAATTATATGAACTTGGGACCTCTCTGAGACCCAGTTTTCTCATCTGTGTTGAGAAACCCTCTTTCTGAGGCCTTCTAAGCCAAATGATATAATTATGTAAAGGTCCCCCATCTTGATTTTTTCCCGGAGATCAGTAATAAAATCCTGCTTTCCTGCACAGAGTGTGGGGCCAACTTTTAGGGCATCTGAGGTCGGTTACCAGCTGGACCATTGACTTCATCACTGCTCAAAATCTGGTTCCCTGCTTTCCAGCTCTGAGCAGCTTGCTCTTTGTGGCCAGGCTGAGGTTTCTCATTGCCCTTTCCTTTTGCCCTTCTCTGCATCTCTCCCATCCAATATCTCTCTTCCAGCACACATAGACATACGCACACATGTCCTACTGAATTTGCATGAAAAAAAAACTGGGAATACTGAAATATGAGCTAAATATTAGCTGAGCTGGAAAATTATTAAAGTAGAAGAGGGGAGATCATTGACTAAAAAAAAAGAGTGTTACACAACAGTGTGTACAATGTTGCCTATTTTCCTTTTTTTTTTTTTTTTTTTTTGGCCAGGGTGCATGGCTTATGGGATCTTAGTTTCCCAAGCAGGGATCAAACCCCGGGCCCTTGGCATTGAAAGCATGGAGGCCTAACAACTTGACCACTGGGCAATTCCAAGTGTTGTCTATTTTTGACTATATACATGTATACATGAAAGGACATACACAGGGGGATAACAATAGTGATCTCTGCTTGGTCAAATGTGACATTTCATCATTTCAAATATTTAGCTTCTCTATAATTTTCTAGGTGTCTCCAATGCACCTATATCCTCTCTATAATAATAAATGTGGTATTTATAAAATGTGCATTAAGCTTGAAGGTAAAGTCTGGTTTTGTGTGAAGTCTCCTATTTTAGCTTCCCTGTGAGAACAGTATAAGTATTCTTCTCATGTTCACTTTCCAGATAGAGAAATGTAGTCTCAGCAAACTTAGGTGACTTGCCTGAGGTTACCCACAGAAACGAGAGGCGGGACTAGAGCCAAGCCAGTCTTCTGAGTAAATACTGAACAGTAAATATTTTGCTAATAGCTGTGTTAGGTGGATCGGAAAAGGGAAGAGGAAACTCAAGAAATGACAACATTCAGGAAAGCAATTACACAATTTGAAATAGAAAAGACCCAAGGGTAAGATGCCACTTTAAACACAGCAATTTCAGGAATGCATGGATTTCCAGCCCTGTAGTGAATCCTCTGTTTTATTGACCAAGATATGGTCTTACCCCGGAAATCTTGCTCGGTTAATTTAGCCTGTGATTTAGGTTGTGCCTTAAGGCGCATTAGAGATAAGTCATATCTCTTCAGTGTTTATCGCACGGAGATGTTGCAAGGATTAATGGGTAGTGTCCTGGCGCTCCTTTGAGGAAAGAGCTTTATGAATGCATGTATAATTATCAGATTAATATTAATTATAATTATCCATTCATCCTTTCCTCCTGTTTCTCAGCATCAAATGCAATACTTATCAGACCCACAGAAGGAAGTAAATCTTTTGTCATTCTTGTTGAAGTGAAAGAGGAAAAGAAGGGAAACATAGAAAGGAGGTTCTCCCACCTCCTTCTTCCCTCTGAAAATTCTTGACAAGTAGGGTCACCCCATGACCATACATAGTCCCATTATCTGCTCTTATCCTCTTGAGACTTGCTTCTGAGGTGCTAAGCATCCTTCCTTCCCAGAGTCATTTTTGTAAGAAAAGGAACATAACCAGCTTTGTGGGCACATGACCTGCACAGCTGCACAGGGCTCCTCACTCACAAGGACCTTATAGTCAGTCTTGAAACTTGTGATGATTTTATCTTTGATCTGTTTTTTTAAGTAAAGTCTGATGGGAAAATGGAGCATAGACCCTGGTGACTTGGAGCATCAGCTCATGCTGTGCCCCATCTCCTGCCACCTGCCCGTCTCCCCTGGAAGTATTCTCAGCACCCATTTCCCTGATCCTTGTCACCTGGGGCTCCTCCAGCACCCCTCCCCCTCCCCCGTCCCAGGACCACTGCTGCTGTCCACTCCCAGTGAGGGCCTGGGTCCAAGTGCAGAGAGGGTTTGAGTTGAACATGGATGCCTTGCAAAGTCTTAGGTGGGGCATGGGAGCAGCCGTCCCTGCCCTGGGCCAGCATGGCAGTACCACAGTAGACAGGGCCCATGTCTTGATCTTCTTGTCCACCCCAACCAAGGTATCTAGTGCATCCTTGTGCAGAGGTTGTAGCTTGTTTTCTGGGGCCTGGGGCATTGGCACCATGGCAAGGGGGAATGTCCGACTTCCCCAGAGCCTGCCCAGGCCTGGGGCATGAAACACAGCTTGGAGGTTGGCAGGTAGGTGCCCACCAGCAGCTGGTAAGTTGTGCATGTGCCCTAAGTCAGAGGCTGCAGTAACTATGGGGTCCTGCAAGGATCTGCACTCTCCTCCTGGTATCCCTCTGCCTGAAGTAACATGATTTTAAAGAGTAAATGAAACACACGGCGCCGTTCATTAATTGTGACAATTGTGCCATTTTAAGATATTAACTATAGGGAACCCTGGATATGGGGTAGATGCAAACTCTCTATTATCTCTGCAATATTTCTGTAAATCTAGAACTATTTCATAATAAGCAGCTTACTTATAAAAAATAACAATACCTCCATGAAAGGTTGAGAGAGAGCAACTTCAGAAAAAAGAAAGAAACTTCACATTTTAAGACTTTTCACAGCACTTTTTCCTGCTTTTTGAACAAGGGATCGTACATTCCATTTTTCACTGGTCCCAGCCAATTATGGAACTGATTCCAACTATAAAACCTCTTATTGAATATGCAGTTCTTCTATCTCTCTTCTCTTTCCTCTCCACCCTCACAAACCAGGTTTGGGGAGTTCCTTTTATTGTTGCTAATAATTATACTTCTGTGTACTGATTACCTACTAAGAACTGGTTATCCTATGAGATGGGGCTTCCCTAGTGGCTCAGATGGTAAAGAGTCTGCCTGCAATGCAAGAGACTAGGGTTCAATCCCTGGTTCAGGAAGATCCCCTGAAGAAGGGAATGTCTACCCACTCCAGTGTTCTTGCCTGGAGAATCCCATGGACAGAGGAACCTGGCAGGCTACAGTCCATAGGACCACCGAGAATTGGACATGCCTGAGTAACTAACATATACACACACACGTCATGGAGATATTTTATATACTTTATCTCATTTAGCCCCTTTATAACTTTATGAGATAGATATTCTCCTTATTTGAAGATGTGGGAAACAGAGTTCCAGGATCATGCAGTAAGTGGTAGGAGAGAAAGTCAAAATGCCTGAGGTTCACTCCAAAGCTGGTGCTCTTTCCTCAGTGCTCCAGATGTGTCCTCAGCCTCCAGATACTCAAGTATTTGCATGCTTCTTGGGCAGGCACTTTTGTCTCCATTCCTCTGAGAATCTACTGAGAGTCTCCTAGGTACCAAGCATGAGATTTGGTGCTGGAGCCACAGAGTTCTACTGTGGAGGCCAGCCTGAGCTGCACTGATCCTTTCCTTTGGCTGTACTGATAAGTAGCTGGACTGTGATGCCCCCATCCTTAAGCCACTCTGACATCTGTGCCTCCTGCCTTAGTTACTGTGATAAAAAGGCTCTCAAAGGGGGCATAAAGAAAGCTTTGACAATGGATGAAGAATCTGGGAAGGAGCAAATTTTCATTTACTTCAAAATTTAACTTTTTACCCAGAAAATATCATGAATGACCAGAATAAGAGAAGGCAGTGGAGTAAGATCCTGCCATATTCGTTGGCCAGTCACTGGCACCTCACTGATTTTTTTAAATATTTATTTTTATTTATTTGGTGGTACTGGGTCTTAGTTGCGGCACCCAGGATCTTTACTTGCAGCATGGGAACTCTTCGTTGCAGCATATGAGATCTAGTTCCCTGACCAGGGATTGAACTGGGGACCCCTGTATTGGGAGCATGGAGTCTTAGCCACTGGACTACCAGGGAAGTCCCTGACATCTCACTCTTGTCCCAACTCTAGGAACATGTGTGTGCTCTTTCTGTATAATAGACAAGGAATGAGTTGTGGTGATGGCACTTAATTGATAGATCATTGAAGAGTTTTCCTCTTTCTTCAGGGCTTCACTGCTCTGCTTACTGTTTTTCTTTGTGAGTGGAGATCTGATCCTTTTTTTCCTCTTCCTGAAAGAGAAATGTAGCATACCATCCCACAGTCGTTTTGTACATCAGTCTATTCAAAATGCTCCACACAAGCTGCTCATTCCCCACCATCCTGGTGAATGTCTAATCTTCATTACTGAGAACCACGGGTTGTGATGTGGAAGATACCAGGGTGGTGAAGCCTGAGAAATTAGGAAGTGGTTGGACTTTTTTATGAGAGGTCTGGAGGGAGAATGGGAGAGTTCTGTCACTTCAGGAAAAGCTTCCTTAGATGAAGTGCTCTTCTGGAAGGAAATAGAGAAGAGGGCGTATTTCAGATACACTATAGAGAGTCAATGGGGAGATGCTTTGTGTCAAAGCAGCATGGCAAAATTGAGGAAGAAAGAAGGGAAGGCATGTGTGAGTCTGGCTTGAAATGAGTTTTACTAGAAACACCTCAATTCTGGTCTGCACATTTTTGAGGAGTGTGGAAAAAAAAGGAGGAAGTCACCTCCAGTGGTTTTGTGGCTTTTTAAGTGTGACATACAGGATATTGAATTTTAACCCCTGGTTTCCCTGAAGGGTAAGCATATGTGGGGGATAAACAAAACACCTCTTCTTTGAAATGTGCGTCTGTGCTAAGTGGTTCCAGCCACTTGGAATCTCTCTTGTGTTTATTCCCCTTTCTGCTTCAAGTGTGAGTGTCACACACATAAAATTACTCAAATAATAATAATAAACTATGTGGTCTCCCTAGGAGTTCTGTATGAACATATAAAAAATGTATTCTAAATATGACAGGAACATGTGAGTCTTTTCTTTATAATAGAATTTCATGTGAGATGTTTAATTTTATTGGTGTCTGTTATGTGCTTCCATTCCAGAAAGCTCTGTAGACTTAAAGGATGTTGTTCCCCTCAGTATCAGTCACATATGCAGGAGAGCCCAGATAGTTTTTACAGCTGTCTGTAGCATCATTAGTTCATCTAACATTCATAAAATTAATTTCAGTGTTTATTAAGATAGGGTTCTTAACTCAGTAGCCTTAAGTGTTAGCTTAGACTCACAGACTTTTGGGTATGGAATGACGTACTGCAAACACTTAAAAATTTGAGTTTCATTGCCCAGCAAAAATATGAACTTAAAAGCAATGCTCTATTTTTTTTTTTTTTAACAGACCACTGAGAAATATTTACAGAAAGCCTAGATTCCTATGGTAACAAATCTGAGCCCCCAGCCTTCATCAAAAAAATCTGCTGCAGTCACATCTGGCTCCACCTAAAAGTCCGGTTCAGAATTTCCCTGTGATCCTGGGAGCTGAAGAAGAGAAGTTTTAGCTTTGTTTAGTATAACAAGAACTGCCTAGACGCCAGGGCCAATAAATGTGTTCACGTAACACTTCAGACAGTGTCTCTGAGACTGAAGCCTTATCGGGGAGACCTCATTTTGCCTCGACTTAAAGGGAGACTCAGAACAGAGGAGGACTAGCCTTCTCCCCTCACTTGAGTGGGTCAGTGTCTGCTGAATTGAAAGTTATTCCAACATTTGCACATTCTCCCGGAATGAATGAATGCACAGGCCTTCCAACGTAACTGTCAGTTTCCCCCTCCGCTTTTCGACTGTACGTTTGATTTAGAAGAAAAGCCAAATGAGAAAACGCTTTCCTCACTTCTCCTCTAGATTGCAAACACTCAGAAATGACATCACGCACCCTAAAGAATCCCGAGATGACTAAGGCACAGAAAGCCTGAGAAAACTGACGGCTTCTGCCTTTAGTTTTAGGACTCATGTATGCAGATGAGCTTTTAAGAGCCGGTTCCCCGCCTTCTTCCTCAGAGGAAGTTTCTCGGTAGATCGCAGACACCTCATCTAGCCCGGGGGCGGGGGGGTGAAAACTTGGCACCAGCCATCCCAGGCAGAGCACCACGGTGATTTGTTCTCCTGGTGGAGAGAGCTGAAAGGAAGGAGTCGGCGCGCAAATAATGAAGGAGCACGGGGCCACCTTCAGTAGCGCCGGGATCAGCGGCGGCAGCGGAGACTCGGCTATGGACAGTCTGCAGCCGCTCCAGCCTGACTACATGTCTGTGTGTTTGTTTGCAGAAGAATCTTATCAAAAATTAGCGATGGAAACGCTAGAGGAACTGGACTGGTGCTTAGACCAGCTAGAAACCATACAGACCTACCGCTCTGTCAGTGAGATGGCATCTAACAAGGTAAGAGATGACCGTTTTATTCATGAAAGTGTGACCGCGCTGTGAGTTGTGGGCTCCCCTAGCCTCTGCCAGCTGCAGAGGTGCATGAGGACTGTCAGCTTTGTTTATCTGCCTCCGATGATTCTGTTTTAAAATGCCACACTTTGCTTGTGTCTTGATACTTCAGCTCAAGCTATTATCCTCAGTACACTCCCCAGAAACCAAACCTTTTTCTTATTGATGTCTTTTGGAATGTGTTTAAGGTGAGAAGTGTTTATGAAGTATACAAATCACTATACAAGTGAAAAAAAATGTTTGTTTTATATCTGAATGAATCCATAGGTGAAATTGTTGTGTTGCAATCAAGTGTTATATATATATGTTTTTTGAACAAGAAAATACTGTGATCTTTGTATAGCAATGGCGAGAATGATTTGCCCTGAAGTTTCCTAAATTCTGAAATTCTCAGAAGGACATTCTAGGATTCTCAAACCTTTCTTTTCTGATGCTGGTATGGCCTAAGATTAAAAAAAAGAAGCAATATACTTTGTCTCCAAAAAAGAAAATTACTTTTTTAAAGTTTGCTGCTTTGCATAATGGAATCGTTTGAAATGAAGTCCCACTCATATTGCAAAGAAATGGTTTTATGTACAATGCCCAGACAAAACTTAGTTTGGGGGAGCTTTAATGATCTACCATTATGTCATTTGTTTAAGTAATGCCTGGATTTAGAGTGCTAATTTATGAAGTGAGAGTTGTTGCTTTTTCTTTGTATTTTTCTCTCATATAAGGTTAATTATATACATATACATATGAACGTGTGTGTATGTATCTATTATTTTCATTGAAATCTTAACACTGCACCCTCATAAATACACATTTCAAAATCCCCAATCATCCTAGCCTGAGGTATTATCTTTTGTCTTAAGAGTCCTGGGGATGGGAAGAGACTTTGCTTCACACCTGCCAAATGCGCTTTCCAGCCCTGAGTGTGTGTCCCTCCCCCCTTTTTCCTGGGGTTAAAAGGATTGCCTTCCTATCAAGACTTGCTGGCTCCTGCTCAAAGGATCTGAGCAGAGGAAGCATCACATCCCAAAGTTTAGTGGGGGTGCACAGAGAGTGGACTTTTCTTACTCTTGTTTATTGGTTAATGAAAGGGCAAAAAAAAAAAAAAAGTCTCTCTCAAAGTCTAGTTCAGATTCAAGCTGAAAAAAAAAAAGGTTGAGGTTTAACTATTTATTGACTTTTCTCTGAATTTCTCAATTGAAGCTAAATTCTGGGTTTTTCCAGGCTGTTGTAAATCTCTACCAGCTGCTTCCCCATGAGAAGGGCTTAACTGTGTAACTTCTCCAAACCACATTGGAGTCCATGTACACGAATGATTCTCACACAGGCTCTAGCCCCCTTTGAAGAATTCGCAGAGTCTCTGTTCTTTGCATTTTGTGACCATTGATACGTATGCAAGATGTAGATTCAGTGTTTGGGTAGTTTTTTGTTTTTTAGCAAGTTTCACCATAAAGGATACCTTGAACTTTCTTCTGGAGTCACTAAGATAAAGTAGGCACCCTAGCTTTAGAGGCAGAAGAAGATTACTCATTGAACAACTGCAAATTGCCATTAGTTTTAATTTTGAATGTAGATGCCTTATGTATTCTAACCAGTTGAGTGTATGGAGGGCTGAAATTAGACATTGTGTGTCTTGCAAATTTATTATAAATAATTTCACATCCAATGTATAGTTCATGAGACACTGACACCAGGAACCATGTAGGTCCTAGTGAGAATTCTAAATGCTTCAGGCATCCGCTTCTCTTTATGGTGTCATGTGCAGGAAGCAATGAAAGTTGAATAGAGCTAACCCTAAAGAAAGGGCTAAACCTTAATGTTGACACAGTTAGCTTAAGTAGAAGGCATGCAGCTTTACCTGTTTCTAGAGCTACATTGGAGAGGTTATAGGGCAAAGCAATTACCCTGTGGTGAATAATGCCCAGCTGACAGCAGAAGTCAATTTCAGTTTTTACAAAGATCTCTCTCTTTTTACTTAGCCACTTACCCCCAACCCCAAAGTCTTGATTATTCAGATAATCATCTCAGGTGAAGCTTAAATCATAGCACATATAATGTAAAATAATGAGCATATTTTTATGGCCACCAAAAAGAACTTGGTTTTTACCAGTTTAGGGGGAACCGAATTATCTCTGGTAAAATTAATATTCCATATTCGATTTTAAATGTTGTCAAAATTATTTGAGTCTTTCATCTGAACTGCTGTTTAAAATTATCATCATCGTGATGTAGTCTTGTTTGCTCATCTTTGGCTTACTCTCAGTGAATAAAGATGCTGTGGCAAATCTCTGAGTTACAGACTTGGAAGTAAGTGTGTAGATATTCTACACTGGACGTATGTGAAAAGCATGGGCTTGGAGTCAAAAGATTATGGTTGAAATCCTGTTTCTGTCATTTATTAGCTACTTGGCCTTGGCCAACTTGCTTAACTGCTCTGAGACTTAGTTTTCTTCTCTGTAAAACAGGGATAAAAGTGGTACCTCTGTTGCTGAGGTTGCTGTGAAGACTGAGATTATGCATCTGAAGCACTTAGCAAGGCCCCTGATATGTAGGAAAAGTTCAAGAAGTGATCATTTATTAATAACATCCATTGTTGCTAAGTGTGCTAAGTGGCTTCAGTCATACCCAACTCTGTGTGACAGGCTCCTCTGTCCATGGGATTCTCCAGGCAAGAATACTGGAGTGGGTTGCCATGCCCTTCACCAGGGGATCTTCCTAACCCAAGGATCGAACCTGCATCTCTTTTGTCTCCTGCATTGGCAGGCAGGCTCTCTACCACGAGAGCCACCTAGGAAGCATCCACTACATCTTTGCAAAAAAATATGTGTCTCTGGTTGTGATCAGCTAAGTGACTGCTGAGTTTTGTTTGCAGCCTCTGAACTTACATAAAAGTGGTGATGGGAAAGCCAGTGTTTTGCTTTAGTGTTTGGAGATTAGATGTGTGCCAGTATACATGCAAATCGTAGAATATTGACTGCATCTAGTAGAGGAAAAGCAAGTAGTCTATATTCAGTTCATCTGGTTTGCGATGTATTTGTTTATTGTTTTTCTTAACCTTTTTGAAGAAAACTGTGACTCAAATATTACAACTGTCCCAAGTGAACTTCAGAGCTCAGAGAGTTAGACAAGAAACTGTTTCTATGACTTCTTCTTAGCTCAAATTTCCCTCATCCTTTAGGCCAAATAGAATTCCAGAATTACAGAGAAAGATGCAGTCAGGTGGCTCAGTATTGTAGATTATTTTCCACCCAAGAATGACAACAAGATGGAATAGATTAAGCAGGAGGTTTACGAGGCAAAGACATTGTCTTTCAAGATGAGAAGAATGTCTAGTGAACTTCTGCCAGCAGCCCAAGTTCAGCTAGATGTGTGAGAGCTGTTTTCTGTAACCACAGCTTGCCTGCATACATTTATTCATTAATTTTTGTTGTAACTTTTATCGCCTCTTGAATTAGAATTGTCTTGCACTTCAGTGAAATGCCTCAGTGGCAAAACAGTCAGATGTTTTGAAAACAGGATGCTTGGGCTCCACATTAGAAAAAGAGGAACGGAAAGAGAAACAGTATAGAAAGGAAGAAAGCAAATAACCTCAGCAGGATCTCCAACCCAACAACGGCATAAACACTGACCTATCTTCCTGACCTTCACTGTGGCTCAGTTCCTGACCTCGTGTCACCAAAGCCAACCGACGTCATTGGAGGAGGAGAGGAGGAATGGCGCAGCTGCTGTGAGGGTGACTAGAATTTCCTGTCTCCTTCCTGACTGACATACGCAGGCAGAAAAGTACAGAGTTACAACAACAGTGGCTGAGGAAGGACCGACACAGAACAGTCCCAGTGAGGCGGCATTGTGACTGGCAAAGAGGGAGATTTGACAGAAGCAGAGTTTCTTCTCTAAAATTTTCAGGTGAAAAACGTCAAAGGGGTCATTTGTACCCAACATGTTGAATGTTTTTCAAAAGATGAACAGACTGTGATATGCACTAAGGAGCTATGTTCAAGCAGTTGGTCGCTGATCTAACTTTCCCCCAAAGTCCCCCATTACCTTTCTCTTTCTCAACTAGCTTTGCTCTGGGGCTATGTTATGGGTAGCCCAAGATGTGAGCCTTATCTATGAAAGTGGAGGTTCTGCTGTTATAAAGAGAAGACCTGAATAGTACAAGTACTTCTTTACAATGGAGCATCGAGACCAAGCCTTTCAGTAAATATTTGCTAAGGAAGTCTGTAAGATGCCAAAGGGAGACAGAGGGACCTTTTTCTCTAAGGGCACCAGAAAGTCTTCTACAGACAGCATCACAGGGGGCATGAGTCCCCTCGGCTCTGCAGGTTTATTTTTCTGCTTCTCAGGTGTGGCTGTACTATAGCACCAAATGTGAAGCCAACTAATTGCCTGTGCCCTTGGGTGGGAGGGAATAAAGTCATAGAACTCTACCAGCCTGGAGCCTCCTGGGACCCAAGACGCACGTCACTGAAATATGACCATGATAGGTTGATTTCCTTACAGTTGGTGAGTCATTCTCTATCTACTTGTATATTCAATAAAGATGGGAAATCTTGGATTTAGCAGAACTGAAAAAGAATAGAACTTATTGGTCAACAAATCATCTCACACCTCTGTTAGGAAGATGATAGGCCAACGACCATTTATTGAAAGGGATTAATTCCACTTTGCCCCAAGTCAAATGACATGATTAGAAGAGTGCCCCACTTGGGGCAGGAAGAGTCTTCTTCCTGGACCCTGTGCTCATAGAGAGCCTAGCCTGGTCTTCGTCCAGCTATGCTCTGCTCCAGGGGGTGAAAAGGCTGCTGGGTCGAGGGAGCACCTGTGCTCCCCCTTCCAGTCTATACTGCATCCATTAGACTCCCACATTTCTGCTCAAATGGCTTTGAACTCGCTTCCAGGGTCTATTCAGGCCTCTTCCCTGGATGTGCTGCAGGAAAGCATAACTTTAGGTCCAGAGAGTGGCCAAGAGGCAGCAGTTTGGCTTGAGAGTTGTGTGGGAGAAGTTTAGACATGCTATCTGTCCAAGCAGAGAGTGTACATATGGGGAGGGGGGAGGGCACATACAAGATCCCTGACAGTACTGGGACATGGAGAGAGAATGGGGCATGGCATGGTCCACAAGCTGGATCCCCCTGCATTACCATATCCAAGGCATTCAAGGTTTCTAAATTCAACCTGATCTTCCATAGGAAGGGATGNCTGTCCAAGCAGAGAGTGTACATATGGGGAGGGGGGAGGGCACATACAAGATCCCTGACAGTACTGGGACATGGAGAGAGAATGGGGCATGGCATGGTCCACAAGCTGGATCCCCCTGCATTACCATATCCAAGGCATTCAAGGTTTCTAAATTCAACCTGATCTTCCATAGGAAGGGATGTCTCTTAAGGTAGGAGTATTGGAGGTAGCTTAGTTTATATTCTTACATATTTAGACTTATGATATGTGACCCCACAAATGTTAGAGACGACGTTGGATTAGAGGGCAGAACATAATAAAAATCAATTCTTATGGCCAAGTGAGGGACTTATACATTCTTTTGATCCAACTTTTCTTTCTTGCTGCTCAGATGTATGTAAGTTCTGGGAGCAACAAAGTGGAAAGAACCTGGGAATAAGCCATGAGTTTGAGTTCTAGCTCTGTCTTTATTGAGGTGTATTATCTTAAACAATTGAATCATTTTGAATCTTTGCTTTTTCTTAACAACAACAAAAAATTGTTGGAGAAGACTATCTCCATGGTCTACTTCAGCTTTAGTGTTTATTGATGGAACAATAATAGTAAACAACCAGTCTACTTTTACAAGTGAACATTTTGTGTGCAGACACTGCTAATCTATTAATACATTCTGTCATTAATACTCATAGAAACTTTGGAAATAGGTACTTTTCTTATCCCCATTATATAAATGAGTAGAGTGAGGCTTAGAGAGTTGAAATAAATTATCTAAGGTAAAGATTAGAGCCAGGATTCATACCCAGGGCCATCTGACTCACTAACACTGCTAATCTATTAATACATTCTGTCATTAATACTCATAGAAACTTTGGAAATAGGTACTTTTCTTATCCCCATTATATAAATGAGTAGAGTGAGGCTTAGAGAGTTGAAATAAATTATCTAAGGTAAAGATTAGAGCCAGGATTCATACCCAGGGCCATCTGACTCACTACTGCTGCTGCTGCTGCTGCTAAGTCGCTTCAGTCGTGTCCGACTCTGTGCGACCCCACAGAGGGCAGCCCACCAGGCTCCCCCGTCCCTGGGATTCTCCAGGCAAGAACACTGGAGTGGGTTGCCATTTCCTTCTCCCAATAGGACAGATAAATATAGAGATATAGAGATACTGAATTACTCTCACAAGGAACTTTTATTGTGGTTTCTGGGAGGTCTTACTCTTCCAACTCCAGCCATCACTGGTGGTGATTCTGATTCAAAATTCTAATCTGCAGATACCATATTCTGGGCTTGTGAAACTGTTAGTCGCTCAGTCATGTCCGACTCTTTGTGACCCATGGATTGTAGCCCACCATGCTCCTCTGTCCATGAAATTCTCCAGGCAAGGATACTGGAATGAGTAGCCATTTGCTTCTACAGGGGATCTTTCCATCCCAGGAATCAAACCTAGGTCTCCGTTATTGCAGGTGGATTCTTTACCATCTGAACCACCAGGGAAACCCACTGGGCTTATAGACCAGCCATTAATAACCTCCAGCTCTTGGCTGGGAAGCAGTGTCTGTTAACATAGAAAAGGGGGAAGAATAACATAGTTGTATAAAACAGTTGTAAAGCACCCAGAAAACTATAAATAATGATATTAAACTAATCTGCATCAGCTTGCTAAATTCAAGATCTCTAACATGGCCTAAGAAAGACAGTAAAGTTTTGTTTAAAGGACTTTAGCCTACCCTCTAATTCCCTTTTTACCTACCCTCCCCCAAATAAAAAGAAAATGGAGAGAGGCTATTATTGGTATCTTCAAATTTTTATTATGATTAAAATAGAGCTTCCCTGGTAGCTCAGCTGGTAAAGAATCCACCTGCAATGTGGGAGACCTGGGTTCAGTCCCTGGGTTGGGAAGATCCCCTGGAAAAGGGAATGGCTACCCACTCCAGGAAATGGGGCAATTTCATCCTATACAATGTCCTTTCAGTGCATGCAGTATGACCATAAAACAGAAGAGCATTGTTTCTGTAGCAATAATTAATACAGAGAAATTTCCTACAAGTAACATGGAGACTGTTTTCTTTGGGTTTTCATACAAAGATGAAATAGAAATTTAACTTGTTTTTTCTTTATCCAACATTATTTCAGTCATTCTTTCTTTGTCAAAATAGAGTTGTATTATTGAGTGTAATTTGGTATTCCACATTCTACTCTTATTAAAACTTAAAGATTTGGAAAGTTGTTTAGTGCTTTTTAATAAATTCAATCTGTAATCTATTTCACTTAACTTAAATATTTCTGCATTGATATTTACAGAATCGTTTCCTTCATTGAATTCTAATCCATTAAGTTTAATCTTTCTGCTTAACTCACTTGAAAGTCCCCAAGTGAACACATCGCTAAAAAACAAGCAGAAATGTGATGCACCTATTTGCAGTGCAGCAATAGAGAACAGACTTATGAGCACAGCGGAGGAGGGAGACGGTGGGATGAACTGAGAAAGTGGCATTGACATATACACACGACCGTGTGTAAAATAGATAGCTAGTGGGAATTTGCTGTATGATGCAGGGAGCTCAGCCCGGTGCTCTGTGACACCCAGAAGGGTGTGATAAAGTGGGAGTTGGGAGGGAGTCTCAGGAGGTAAGGGATATATGTATGTGTATGGCTGATTCTTGTTAATGTCTGGCGGAAACCAGCACAACATTGTAAAGCAGTTATCCTGCAATTAAAAATAAATAAATTAAAAAAAAAAACAACAAGCAGAAATGAAGTGAAGGAACATTACCTTTGAGTGGTGTACCTCTGGCTAGCAGATGAGATATTCTCAAAATAGAATAAATAAGCCATTTTAAGGAGAACCTTTCTCTCCATATTAAAAAATAATAATTATTATATTTAGAGTACAATTTAAGCCTAGAACACTAGTTTTGAAAAATAGAAATACACTATGTCAATGGAATAAATCTCTGTTTTACATCTTTTTATGCTTTTTTTTCTCATCTTTTTTTTTTTTCTTTTAGAGTGTGTGCCAGTCTAGAAAGTTCCCCAAATCCAAACTATTGTTATCTATGAAATAAAAGGCCAAGGGTGGAACTTGATTTTGTGCTATTCTCCCAAAACATCTTCCTTCTAAGTAAAAGTATGCTCAGCAAGCCAAGATAGCTCAGCCCTGGAAGCTAGGACTTACCAAGCCAGAAGATGCCAGGAAAAACTTGTGCCGTGGTCAGTGGATTTCACACTCCAGAAGGCTCTATGCCAGCTGTTGCTGTGCATCTCTGCACATCCCTCCACGTTAGCATTTTCCAGGGACCTGCCAGCCCCTCTCTGTCTTGCCCACTTGTACGTGATGTTTCCCTCAACTGGTGCCAAGCTGTTTAGTCTCTTGGATATTTTACTGTAACTTCCTTTGTTTGATTTACTTTAAAGTAGCCAAGTATTTCCACAAAGAAAGGGCTGTTGCGTTATTTAGAAATGAAGAAGACAGTAAAACTCCTGTTTCTTTTGTTTCTATTGTGGGAAGCAACTGATATCTTTTTCTCTGTATAAAGTGCCTGATAATTTTTTCTCTCTGTGAAAGCAGAGTTTAAAAGCTATAAATCAGGTAGTTCTACTCATGAATCACATATTTCCTTCACCTAATTACTTGCCATTTCAAATGCTTCAGAGATTGAAGTTTAGTGAACTTACTGAAAAGAAAATTCATCTCCATGACTCAATTTCATCTTTTTTTTTTAACTATTCAAAATGTGGTCATCTTAAAAATGGTCATTTAAAACTCTCTCTGGTCTAGTTCCCTTCACTCTTTACTAGCAGCATAGTGCATAATGTTATAACTCTTGGCAAATTATAAAAATGAAATTTGGGTACAGATGCTAGGAGGTAAAATGATGTTTCCAGTTTTAAGAATTTACCTTTAAGACAAGAGGTTTTGGCATTTTACATCTGAAAATTTTAAACAGTTGTTTGGGGCACAGTAAGAAGAGGTATGATAGTTAAAGATGTCTGTCTAACCCTACCACATAGGCTGTGTAATAAAACTAATCAGATAGGGTGAAGTGGAGTATTAATTTGGCAACTATCTACTGTTTTGGTCAGAATGGATGGTAAAAGTTAGTAAACCTAATCCCAAAAGATATGACTATATTCTTTTTTTTTGTTATAGTCTATGTGGTTGCATTTGACAAAATTCTAGAACTTTGAGCCCAAAAAGGACCCATAAATATCTGTCTGAAGTCTTCATTTTATAGATGAGGATTATTAAAAACTGAGGATTAAATAGCCAATATGCTCCAAAGATCTTTGTAAAATGTAAAACACAATCTAAATGAAGAGTAATTTTTTTATGGCATTACTTCTCCAGGGTCATCGAGTTAATTAGTGGAAGACTGAGGTACAAAATCCAACTTGCTCTTCATCTTCAGCAAAAAGCTGATTAAGCTTAATAAAAATAGGGGACATTCCTTCCTTCGTTTTAATTTGCATTGATTTTTAACCTTCTCATTGTCCTTCTCATTACCTTTCCTGAATAAAAGCTGTCCATGTCTTAATCATTTCAAATAAAGATAACTAATTTAGTATTCCTGAAACTTTTGTGATCAAAATCTAGCAGGAAATAGTTGGGGCAAGTTACTTTAAATGCCCCTGACATTGGTTGTTTTGTTTTGCTTCTCTTTGTTTTTTGCTATTTCAACTTCTGAATAAATATGAATAATAATATATATAAATTAATATATCATCAGATAAAAAAATCTCATTAAGGCGATCAGAATTAACATTTTTATTTTCATGTAACTGAAATGGTACCCTACAGATAATTTATTTTCAACTTTTTCAGTTAACATAATCATGTATTTCTTCACTCTTTTCTTAGATTAGATTCCCATATATGAAATGAATGGATTAAAGGTCAATATTTTTAAAACTTTAGATTCTCATTTGCTTTTCCACTGATCCCAATGCCAAAGTTTTAAGTAGTAAAAACCCTGTGATTTGCATAACTGCCCTCAACTTCTTTCTATTTCTTCCTTTCCTCTCTCTGAAATTAAAGGTGATAAACTGGGGAGTTTTATCAACTGGTGAAAAAATAGTCAATGTTTCGATTTTCTCTGCTGCTTAACAGAGCTATTAGTTTAGGAAGTAGAAATGAAGACAGTTCTCAGATTAACTCTATCCCTGGACCCCAGAATGTTTCTGCCCAGTGGCCCAAATTATGCAAAGCTCTCTCAACTCAAATATGCTTTCTGGATTCTTGAGTTGTGTTACCAACATCTTGATGAGGCTGGGTTTAACAGTGTTGGCAGCTACATATTTACAAACAATATTGATGTAATTAATGCCTTGTCAACATTTTAAATAAAATAAACCTCATTTATAGTAGATAGAGATACATTTTGATGTGTCTAGGTAGCTCAAGATGAATTTTGATGTTTGTAGATATCTGAGTTAAGGAAATGTTGCCAATATCTTGACGAATTTTAAGCTATTAAAATCCTTAAAATGAAAAGGTACAGGAAAAAATGAAGGGAAAATGATTTGGGAAGAACTGATCCTCTGGTTTGCAGTAGCCCCACCACCCTATTGGTGGTTTTGCTTTCCACTGTTTCAGTAACCTGTGGTCAACAGCAGTCTGGAAATATTAAATGGAAAATTCCAGAAGTAAACAATTTATAAGCTTTAAATTGTGCACTGTTCTGATTAGTGTGGTAAAATCACACACTGTCCCACTCCACTCACCCAGAGGCATGTGATTCCAACATATCCTGCCCGTAGTCACTTAGTAGCCAGGAGGGTCATCCGATCAACTATTCTGGTATCCCAGTGCTTGTTTTCAAATGGTCTTTATTTTACATTTCATGTAATAATGGCCCTAAAAGCACAAGAGTAGTGCTGCTGGCCATTCAATATGCCTAAGACAAGTCATAAAATGTGCTTCCTTTAAGTGAAAAGGTAAAAATTCTTTACTTAATAAGGGAAAGAAAAAAAATTGTATCTGAGGTTGCTAAGATCTATGGTAAGAACAAATCTTCTATTGGTGAAATTGTGAAAAAGAAAAGAAAAAATTGTGCCAGTTTTACTCCTCAAGGTGCAAAAGCTATGGCCTCAGTGTGTGATAAGTGCTTAAGTGAGATGGAGAAAGCACTAAATTTGTACAATATTTCGAGAGACTGTATTCACATAACTTTTATTATACTATATTGTTATTATTGTTCTATTTTAGTGTTATTTACTATTGTTAATCTCTTACTGCGCTTAATCATAAATTAAACTTTATCATTGGTAAAAGAAAAGGCATTGTATGTACAGAATTAAGTACGGTCTTCTGTTTCATGCATCTACCAGGAGTCTTGGAACATATCCTCCACTGATACAAGGAGACTACTGGATAGTATTTACTAGGGGAAATTATTCCATGCCTAAAATATACTTAATAGTCTATCCTTAGCTCTTTTGATATTTACTCATTGCTAACCAGGCAGTGGCACCCCACTCCAGTACTCTTGCCTGGAAACTCCCATGGATGGAGGAGCCTGGTGGGCTGCAGTCCATGCGGTCGCAAAGAGTCGGACACCCCTGAGCAACTTCACTTTCACTTTTCACTTTCATGCATTGGAGAAGGAAATGGCAACCCGCTCCCGTATTCCTGCCTGGAGAATCTCAGGGACAGAGGAGCCTGGTGGGCTGCCATCTATGGGGTTGCACAGAGTCGGACACTACTGAAGCGACTTAGCAGCAGCAGCAAACATTACTTATTAAGTAGGACAAAGTAAGCATGTAATGTAGGAAATGAAAATTTCTAAATCTTGGATGAATAAGAAAGCTTAGTTTTTTGGCCATTGTTATAAGATATACAGGATTTGAATTTGAAAACTAAAAAAATGTAAAAGATTTCATTTCTGGAGGTGAAAGTGGGGAGAAGAGATTATTTAATAGCCAGGATAATCATTTAAGTATAAGAAAAGAACTGACAGAGTTGAAAAATATCATCTAAAATTTGAGTAGCACTTGTTCACAGCAGTGAACTTCTAACTCCCTCTTTACCCTCTATCTGCTCAATATCAGCAGACCTATTGAAGGAAGTTTTATGATAACTTGAGAATGAAGAGATGTAGGCTTTACCCCTCTTTTGGTATTTTGTTGCTAGAAAACCTCTCTTGGTTCAAATGCATCATAGGTCTGCTAGACTTCTTGACTTTCTTTTTTGAAGTCCTGCCTTAGCTACTTTGACTTGAATCAAATTTTTATAGACTATTCTCTTAGCTATCTTATCAGTTAATATCATAGCTAACATTTTCATTATCTGGGGTTTTATTTATGTCTGTTCCAAACTGCAAGCTCTTGACTCCTGAAATTGTGCTACAAATTTTTGAGGCTTCACGTTTGCTTAGGATAGTGGGGCTAAAAATTATCAGGGAGGCATAGCTTTACTTCTGTCTTATGGTCAGAACAGAAGTGAAAAGCAAATGAAGGCTTTGGCCAGTTATGGTAATTGGTTTGGGGGTGGTTTTCTTTGGAAAAGCTCTCTGCAGTTCTACTTGATTTGGTCACTTAGGAAATTTGTTGGCTTCAAGAATTTTGATAACTTACCATGGTTTTGACCAACACTAGGAAAAGTAATGACTTCACCAGTGGGCACAGGACTTTAAAGATGGGACATTTTTTGTTTCTTTTCTTTTTTTTTTTTTTTCTTCTCAATTACCTTTTTTTAAAATTTTTTTATTTTTACTTTATTTTACTTCACAGTACTGTATTGGTTTTGGCATACATTGACATGAATCCGTCATGGGTGTACATGAACTCCCAAACATGAACCCTCCCCCCCACCTCCCACCCCACATCATCCTTCCAGATCATCCCCATACACCAGCCCCAAACATCCTGCATCCTGCATCGAACATACATTTTCATACATTCATGGAACATGCTTAGATTATCCAGGGGTAATGTGCATTTCTGGTATCCTTTTGCACACCAATTTGATTGTGAGAAGCTAGGGACTTTCTGATGGGTCACTAATGAGATGGACTCCAACTCCTGCTGTAATAGCCCAGAAGGATCAGTTTCACTGGTCAGATGCTACCTGTCTACCAAGATGAAAGGGCACAGTGCCTTCCTTCTCTCAGCTCCTATCCATTGTGATCGCTGATACTGGCTCCGTTCTATAATTGGTCAGAATGATATAGTTAGATCTGCATTTATTGATTTTTTTTTGGCGAAGACCAGTACTTTACTTGTGTTCTTGACAAGAAGAACTGCCACAGAATTTTTTCCTGTTGCATTGTAACACACTCAGGATCCAGTTACATAACATTCATTTGCATCTTTCTTATCAATTGCATGGGAGCTTCCCTGACCATATCTCAAGATTAACCAGTGTTGTTTTTCAAGAGCTTTACAATCAGTATAATCTAATTTCAGGGCATTCACTTTGTTTTGCTTGCAATATTTAAAAATGCTCCTTTACTAGTAATCTTCTTTTATGTGTTTGAGGCATAAGGTAAGGTCATCTTTGAATGCTATATAAGTAAAATGTTAACAGTAAAATTTTCACACTAATAAAGGTCATAGATTGCTTTTCAGTAAAGTCTTTCTAGGGCCCTTGATAAATCATAAAGTAGGAGAACTTTGCCAAAAATAAACAAAACACATGACTCCAGGGCAAGAATGGATTCTCTTTATTTTTAGAGTAAGATAAATATATTGAGTAAAAAAAAAAATGAGCTTTTTCATAAAGGTAATGAATAAGGAGGAAATATTAGTAAGTAATTATTCAAGAGAGATTTTTCTTCTTTGACCACTTCTTTTCAAATCTAACAGTGTGAGCCAGGACTGTACTTTCCCAAGAACTCTGCTTCTGCCTGAGTGAACGTTAATTATGGGGCCATGTGGAGATTTTTAAGGACCATGTCTTCACTTACAGCTTATTTGCTCTTAAATCTTCCTGAGGTACCAGGATAGAGCATTACATAAGGATACACTCTCTTTAAGTGTATAGCTGTTTGTTATTTTTGTGTTATCAGATACAAGATAGCACGGCAAGGAAAGCTATCTGAAGAGTACTTTGCTTCTCACACAGCATTCTCATCTATGTTGTCTCATCTGATGATCATCAAGAAGAAAGTATTATTATATCTCCATATTCAATGTGAAACCATGATGCAAGCTGATGAGTCCAAGATCCTCAGACACTAAATCGTGATGCTTTGAATCAAATCTATTCTCTTTGCTTCAAAGTCAGATGACTTAAAAATAATAATGAAAGGGAACTTCACAATGTAATTTATTTTTCCATGACTTGCCAACAAAACATATAATCAAAGAATTTTAAAGTTAGCGTTCAACCAATCCTCCCTATTACTATTCAGACCTCAGCTTAGATGGTATCTCTTTAGAGAGGCCATTTTTATTGTGATTATCCTAACTCAGTAGCTTATTTGTTTTACAATTTGCTGTCACAATTTATGATTTTTTACTTTTGTTATTGTTGTTATAGAACTTCTTCTTCTTCTTTTTTTTTTTTTTTACTAGTCCCCTCTCTTTGACTCTAATGTTATTGGTGACATGAATTGTTTCTACCAAGTTCATTACTATAGATCTGGCATTTGGAATAGCTCTAGGCATGTGGTAGGCATTCAAGTAAATATTTGTTGGTCAATTGCATGAAGGCTGGGCTTGCTTGATGGCTGAGGTGGTAAAGAATCTGCCCGCAATGTGGGAGACCTGGGTTCGATTCCTGGGTTGAGAAGATCCCTTGGAGAAGGGAATGGCTACCCACTCCAGTATTCTTGTCTGGAAAATTCCATGGAGAGAAGAACCTCGTGAGCTAGCTACAGTACATGGGGTCGCAAAGAGTTGGGCATGGCTGAGCAACTAAAACTTTCACACACTTGGAAACTTAATTTGTTGAGAACCAGCTATATTATTTGTGGCAAATCTATTAGAATCCAAGAATCATGTTTCCTGTTGCAATATACCATGCTACACATAGATGCTTCCTATAACCAATATTAGTTTTCCTAATTGTTAGATGGTTAAGAGGTCCCCATCTGGTTCACAGTGACTCTTCAAAGTACCCTCAGAAGCAGGAAAAGTTTGTACAGGAGCCTTCTCCCAAATCAATCAGATAATAGGGAACAAAATCTTAGAAATATATGCTCTTTCTTTGTAAGCAGAAATACGAAGTATGTTTTTATTGTTTGGTTTGACACCGGAGTATTCAGCTTATTCTTCTCTTGGGAAATCTGCATTCTGTGGACAAGAATATAAAGTCTACAGAGACTGACAATAGTCATTGCGTGCTTAGTTGGAAGCATGGAGGTGGATACATGTCATGTCTAAAGTACAGCCATATCTGCTGTGTCTGAAGCATAGCAGCTTAGTCCTTATGCCATTATTGGTTGTACTTTTCATTCCTGACATATTGCTGATATTCTTCTCATCCCTACCCTGGCCATATATTCAATTCAGATGTGCTACTGGATTGACCTCAACTGTGGAAATCTGAATAAAATCCATATTTAATGTAGTTACACCTTATATCAGGCAGTCAGTCTGTGGCCATTCATGGCTTCTGTTTAATACAAGATAACTTCTGAAGTCTCTTAATTTCACGAAATTGGCTAAGTCATGAAATCATGAAAGGCTAGATTTCAAACAGCTGGACATCTCCAAAATAAACTTTCTAAAGGTATGGCTTTAATACAAGGCCATGTTGAGTTACAGCTTCATCTGACAGGCTTCATCTATCTTTCTGGCAATTCCGGTTTACACGCCTTAGACTAGTGAATAATCTAAATGTCAACCAGCAAGCCAGAACTTCTATGAGTAACTCATGGGTCACATAATCTATATGACATAGCACTGCATCACACCTGCAGCAGCATATCAGGGGAATTCTCTAGTTAATTTCTTGTCAACAATGAAAGGAGTTTAGGTGCTGAAGAGCCAGCTGAAACCTCCACCCAGATGCAAATCAAGTGAAAAAGATGCCAGGAGCTCAGATTCTTTTAAAATTCAGAGACAAAATTCAGTTTTAAGTGCAAATTCTACAAAGGTCTCATACACTTTGGCAACCACTGTATATATAATTTGCTAACCTTCTCATTTTAAAGGTAGAACAGTCTCTAAGAAGGTCAACAACTTGCCAAGTTTCTCAGTCTAAGTTACAATATAGGATTTTATTTTCAGACCTAGTTGGATACTCAGCTGATCCTATGTCATGATATTACGATGTTGAGTCTATTGTTAGAGTCTTATTTATGCTGTTAGACCCCACTGGTAAAGCCATCCTATAATCAGAACCCTTTCTACTTCATGTATAATCTATGCATCCAACTCTGAAACTATTTTTATAAGCCTTTCATGCTCCAACAAACTTAAACATCTGGGAGTGCACTGTATGGATATTTGTTCAAAGTATCCATCCATCTCTTAACAAATTTTTGTAGCTAATAACAGGAAAGACAAAATGTAAAACAACTTGACTGTCTCTTTTGAAGATAAATTACTTAAGACAATTCATCCTTTAAGGCTTAAAAATATACTCAAATCTCTCATCTATGGCAGATTCTTCTCAGTTTGCAAGTGCATCTTCTAATATAGGGATTATCAAAATACTAAAACACATAGTGTATATTTATTCAAGGAAGAAAAGGATATTTCAGTGTCATCTGGGGATTTTGTTTCTTTATTTGATGATCCCTAGACTGAGCGACTTCACTTTTACTTTTCACTTTCATGCATTGGAGAGGGAAATGGCAACCCACTCCAGTATTCTTGCCTGGAGAATCCCAGGGACGGGGGAGCCTGATGGGCTGCCGTCTATGGGGTCACACAGAGTCGGACACGACTAAAGCGACTTAGCAGCAGCAGCAGCAGCAGACTTAATCTTGAAAATTTCCAAACTAGGGGGTTGTCCCAAACCTGGGAAGCAGTGATTCCCAGGGCAAGTTTTGAAATATCCTGTTGTCTTTTATCTCAAAGGGCATATGACAATTGGTAGCAGAAATCAATATCATTAACATTAAACACAATATATGCCACATAATGTGTTTAAAATAGGTATAGTAGTAATCTCAAAAATCAGTTATGGTAGATTTTTTTGGCTACAAAAATACTGAAAATTTTAATAAGGCAATATTTAATACAGGATTTTAAACAACACAGAGGATGTAATAGGATAAAACTGGAAATTGGTTCTTAAAGAGAGTCATGACCAGTCCTTATGGGGATGACTTTCTTGTTCTGCGGTATTGCTTTCAAGTTAAATATGAAGGCTTTCAAGCACAGGACATGCTTGCCACTAGTCAAGAGAGGGCATTAGACTGAACTGTCCATGGGTCTGATCCATGGTAAGATTTCTAATTTAAAAAATGTAACAAGTTGTAGAACCTCTGGCTGTGAAATGGTTCAAAAGAAACCTTTGTCATCTACTTTGGGATCATATTAACATCCATGGCCTTAGAACTGGCTTTAGAAGCTTGAGGTTAAATATTAACCATCTTACCACTAGTCAAGAGAGGGCATTAGACTGAACTGTCCATGGGTCTGATCCATGGTAAGATTTCTAATTTAAAAAATGTAACAAGTTGTAGAACCTCTGGCTGTGAAATGGTTCAAAAGAAACCTTTGTCATCTACTTTGGGATCATATTAACATCCATGGCCTTAGAACTGGCTTTAGAAGCTTGAGGTTAAATATTAACCATCTTTCACAGAAAAAGTGATAGTAGGCTAAAACGTAAAAGCAAAAGAGTGACTAAGTAGTGTACCTTGATTCCTCGATTTTTTTCAATTGCTACAATGATTTTTATCATCTGTAAAAATAAATAAATAAAGCCTATTCAGTGGCCACAGGACTGGAAAAGGTCAGTTTTCATTTCAATCCCAAAGAAAGGCAATGCCAAAGAATGCTCAAACTACCGCGCAATTGCACTCATCTCACATGCTAGTAAAGTAATGCTCAAAATTCTCCAAGCCAGTCTTCAGCAATATGTGAACCGTGAACTCCCTGATGTTCAAGCTGGTTTTAGGAAAGGTAGAGGAACCAGAGATCAAATTGCCAACATCCATCCACTGGATCGTGGATAAAGCAAGAGAGTTCCAGAAAAACATCTATTTCTGCTTTATTGACTATACCAAAGCCTTTGACTGTGTAGATCACAATAAATTGTGGAAATTTCTGAAAGAGACTGGAATACCAGACCACCTGATCTGCCTCTTGAGAAATCTGTATACAGGTCAGGAAGCAACAGTTAGAACTGGACATGGAACAACAGACTGGTTCCAAATAGGAAAAGGAGTATATCAAGGCTGTATGTTGTCACCCTGCTTATTTAACTTCTATGCAGAGTACATCATGAGAAACGCTGGACTGCAAGAAACACAAGCTGGAATCAAGATTGCCGGGAGAAATATCAATCACCTCAGATATGCAGATGACACCATCCTTACGGCAGAAAGTGAAGAGGAGCTAAAGAGCCTCTTGATGAAAGTGAAAGAGGAGAGTGAAAAAGTTGGCTTAAAGCTCAACATTCAGAAAACGAAGATCATGGCATC